>JALXFT010001665.1:887500-915000 GCA_023376895.1 Aspiorhynchus laticeps
GAAGGATTTTCTAGACAAGTAAAAATTATTGTCTAAATTAAGTCAAAATTAAGTGAGTTTTTGCTTAGAGCAAGCAAAATAATCTTATTTCAAACAGAAAACAAGAATATTTAGCTTGCCCCTATTTGCAGCGTTCGATTTTTGTCAAGGGAAACAAAATCGCATTATAAATGCAAAATAACCTTTTTATTTGAAAGTCAACTGGATGCCAAATGCTGAATTAAACATGCAACATAATAGTATAAAGTGTTTGCTATATACAGTACAGTGCAGTAATCAGTATGCTAGTATTCAATTCCAAACCTGCCGTGTCTTTGACCTCTGACCTGTGGTGTGTTGGTGGTGTGTCAGAGGTCAGTAGCTGTGTTTGGCGTGCAAGGGCAGGTGTAGTGTTTTGGGGGGTATGTTTGTGGGTTTGGGCGGGATCTGTGGTTTGAGCGACGCTGTGCGTCTGACGATGGCCGCCCGCTGGAGGAGCGGAGGCTCGATGTAGCTATGCTGTCGCGTCAGACACGAGCCGCCCGCGATCAGAGGCCTCTGAAGCTCGTAGATGTTTCCCGAGTGTGTTGACTTCTGGTTGAAGCTGTGCTGGCGAGCGGTCGTGACTCCGTTGTCTATTTTTATAAGGATCTGGCACTCGGGAAGCGTCTGTAGCGGAAACGTTGAGGTTTCTGGCGTCTCTTTTAGGCAGCTGTAATACGATGTTGGCATGTGCAATGACCCCGAGTCGCTCGGGAATAAGGATGGAGTCATAATGGCGATGTCTGGTGTAAATGCATCATCGTCGTGTTTGCTGGGAAGCGTCTGATTGGTGGGAAACACCTGCAGGGTGGAGCTGTGGGTGTGGCTTCTCTCCCATTGGCTGTTTAGAGCCTTTAAGTTCTTGATTGGCAGTTCTGGCGTCAAATCCGGGGTGGGCAGGTTCGAGACGAACTCTTCCTCCTCAGTCGTGTGTGGTTTAACGGGCCCGGAGATGTAGATCTGAGAGGACGAGAGGTCGTTCTTGTCTGGTCTGGTGTCTATGAGGCGGTTGAGTTTGGCGAGGCTGTTGAGCGAGAGCGCGTGTTGAAGCGACGCCTCGGGCTCCTGTGATTGGTGGGATCTCTGACCGCAGTAACAGGACACCAGCAAACCTGACACGACGGCACCCAAAACGAACGCCACCAACACACACGCGCCCAGAAGAGTGAAGTGAAAGCCGCCGCTGAGACCCGCTGCGTCAGGGAGCTGCTTCACACCTACAGAGACAGATTGATTTTATTCTCTACTCTCGTTCATAATTACAGCGCTGGCCAAAATGATTAGAACACTAGTATTTTCAGCAGCTAAAAATGGTTTTAAGTCAGTTATTTCTATCTTTTGCTGTATAGTGTCAGTAGGAAATATCAGTTTACATTTCCAAACATTAATTTAGCCATTAATTGTAATAATCCAGTGAGACTTTTTGTCTGACAGCAGCCAGTGCTCCACAGAGATCTGGGCCCTAATTCACAAAACATTTTATCTCACCGCTAAGAGTTCTCCTAAATAGCAGTAAAAGTTTTCTCTTAAAACCTCTTCACAAAGCTGCTGAGACAAACTTGCACTAAGGAATAGAGAGAAGTCTTTAGCTAAGAGTAAGGGCGGGGTGGATGATGTCAGCATGCTTATTAACTATGCACACTGTGATTGGCTGATAGTCTCCGTCAGTGATTTATTCATAGAAATATTGTAGAGTGCAACGTTATGTTGCCACATTCCAATAAAGGTTTAAAAATAAAAATGTGAATTGCCACATTCAAGTAAAGATTTTAAAATGCAGGCTAAGTGTCACTTATTAAACAATATAATATATATGTATAAGTTCAGCTAATTGTCAGCCTGTATGCTTCTCATAAAAAAATTGTGAATATGCATTAGGGCTGGGTATCGATTCAGATGTCCCGATTCGATTCGATTTCGATTCGCAAGCTCTCGATTTTTTGATTACATTCAGTGAATATAGTTTTAATACAAAAGCTATTGATATTTCTAAAAAAATTAACTGTAAACATCAGTTTACAAATGGAGAAATTAAGAACCACAGGCCTGTATTTTAAACCTATTCTTTTTTTGTATAGGGTCCTTTCTTAAACAATAATAGGGCCCTATAAAATTTTCTTAATTTTTCTGGTAATCAGATGAAGGCATAAAACATTAATTTATCCTAATCAAATGAAAATTAAACCCTTTTATTTTTTGGCAAACAAAGTGCTGCACAACAGAGGTTTACTGTTAAAATTAAAAAGAAAACAAATGGGATTATTCCTTTAAAAATAAAGATTTATTAATATTTATTAGTAATAGCATTGAGTCTTAAGACTGCTCTTAATGTTAAACTAAACTTTTATTTTGACAGGGTGCCGTGAGGAACCTGCAGCTGCTGTGTATCATGTGATATGACGGTAGTTTTCTCAAATTAAACTGTAAAATGCTAATGAAGTGACTCTCAGAGCAGCAGTGTGTTAATATCATCATATAGTGAGACGGCAGAAGATGAAAACACCGCAAGCGTCCGCGCTTTAGTATGCGTGTACTTGTAGTAAACAAACAGTGCGTCGCACCATCCGCCATTCATTCATTCATTCATTGCGGAAATCATGGCGCCTTATGCGTGATATCAAATGCTTCCACAGATTTAAAGTATTACTATAGCATTTCACCTGAGCGTTACGAATCACGCGTATGGCTTTGTTCTTGGTTCTCATCAACAGTATCTCCACCATGATAAGCACTGAAGGAATGACAGGCTTTCTGTTGTAACGTCGCGTGAGGTAAATAAGGGTGACATCTAGTGGAGAAGACTAATGATAAGAATCACATTAATCAGATCTTGTTTTAAATGCGTGCTGAAATAAATACCGGAAAAGATCGATTCACGGCTTTTGAGAATCGATATCGACATCATTAAAAAAAACGATTAATCGAAAAATATCAGCCCTAATATGCATATAAACAGATTGCTGGGAACAGCTATTTTAAGATAGTTTGTGGCTTGGTATTAGTGACTTAGGACTCCTCTTCACTTCTCCTAACCTTTCACAGATTTAGGAGCTAGTTTTAGCACTAAAACACTTTGTGAAATACTCTTAGAGCAAAAATTTAGCAGTCCTAATTTAGGACTGACACACCCATTATTTTTAAGATTTTCTCCTAAATCGGTGAGTTATGAGCTACTTTTAGCCTTAAGATGTTTTGTGAATACGTGCCCTGATCTGATCATCATCAGTCTGTCTGGAGTCACATGAAGAAACAGAACAAACTGAGACTAAATCCAGAAGAACTGTGTCTCAAGACGCTTCAAGAAACCTCCTGCAAAGCTCCTGAGAAACTCTGCTCTCACACACACACACACACACACACACACACACACACACTCACACACACACACACACTCACACTCACACACATCCAGAAGACCTGTGTCTCAAGACGCTTCAAGAAACCTCCTGCAAAGCTACAGAGCTGTTAACAGTTTAGGCACTTGTGTAAAAATGCTGTCAAAAATAATGTCATAAATAGATTTTCTTGATCACTTAACTTCTATTAACTGAATTAAATCAACATTTGTTGTGAGCATCTTTGTGTTTAAAGCAGCGTTTGCCCTCGGTGCTCTTGAGCACCTACAGGGACAGATTGAGTTTATTCTTTACTCTCATTCATTTCATATTTAGTTGTCAATTACAATTCTTTTGTTCCTAATCCTAATGCAGTTGTCTAATAAATAAAAATTGTAGGTTCCTTTGGATAAATTCTTATGCTGGGTTGCACTATTTTAATTTTGCATTGTTTTAATTGCAATGCAAATGTTTTAGCAATCTGAATGTAAAAATATGTCACACCAAAATTAAGATACAAAAAAAAAGCCAAGATACTGAAAAAAATGTTTTTGATCTACATCAGGGGTTTTCAACCTGTGGGGCGCGCCCCCCCAGGGGGGCGCCAGCACCTGTCAAGGGGGGCGCGAGCATCAATTAATTCAGAGACATTGCCTTGAAGATTTATGAATACGAGCTTTCAAATCTTAAGCCATCCGCTAGGGGGCAATCTGACTCCCGCTGTTAGGCGACAGTGAGAATGGTGTAAAATGATTTACGGTTAGTCGTGTCGGAAATCCAACCACGGATTGGCATGTTGTTATCTCAGAAACAGGCTCAGCCATCACATTGAATCAGGTAAACTGGTTATATATTTATGTTTCAGTATAATTACGCACGCTATACCAGGCAGGGGTGGTTCTAAACCCTTTTTAGGTGGGTTTCAGCCCCCCCAAAACTATCTTAACGATCAGGCCAGTGCTGCTTCCTCAAGAAAGTTTTTAATTCTCACGTGTTTTAAGTCTTGTCAATTTAAACAATAAAGTAATTTTAAGCCATGTAAGCCCAAGATATCTCAACGCGGTACTCACGCGCTGTGATAGAGCGTTTCTGCATGCCTGCGCGCACAAACAGATAGCCTTCTGAGACAGCAGGTGAATACCAGTGGCAGTCTTGAGGAATATCCTCGTAAGCACAGTCGGTTGTTTCAAGTGAACAGTAAAGTAAATATCAAATGTACATCAGTATAACGGATCCGTGCATTTCTTATGTAAATAATGTTAATCAAAAAGAGCAAAAGAAAAATATTTTTTCTTAAGAAGGGAGAAGGGGCGCGAGTGAAATTAGACAAACTTGGGGGGGGCGCATGTCCTAAAAGGTTGAAAACCCCTGATCTACATGATCAAATTTTGCTGTTAATCCTGTTTCACACTCAATCTCCTCATGTCTTCTGATGGATAGTTTAGAGTGTTTTATCCAGTAAAAGCTCTTTTAGTGTAATTATACAAGCGTCCAGCTTCTCGTGTCAAATCTTGACTGGTTTTGATCAAGTAAAGTCAGAATAACTGCAGTCATATCTCCAGATGAACACTTACTGGACTGAAGCAGCTCAGCTTTACTTGATTCTCCATCAATCATGTTTTAGTCTCAAATCTGATCATCAGGATCTTTTGAGGAGCTTTACTTTCACTGTTCCTCATCTTCATCTCACATCTTCTGAGGAGCCTTTATTATTCATCTCTCAATCAGCATTGCGTTATATGTTTGGATCATTTCAGTCTCATCTTAATAAGACATATTATTAGAGATATAGACTGATATTTAGATAATTTTATGTCAGTATCTGCAGCACTGTTATAAATATCTCATTGATTTACATTACAAGCATCAGAATTTCATCATATAAATATCAGCATCTGCAGCAAATACATAGTTTGAGCTGTTTTTCCTCCATATTCTCACTATATGAGCCATAAAAGCCCGATGGAGCAACTGAGATACTCAAAAAAAGATAGATTTTTTTAATATTTGTCTAAAGGATCAATAAACTGTTCCATTTAAAAAAAAAAAAAAAAACTAGATCAGATCATAATGTGTGTGACACTGACCAGAGGTTGAATCCACAGCGGAGTTCACATCACTTCCTGCTGCTGACAACATATACAAATATAAAAGAGATCAATATTAGTTCATTAGTATTACATTTGTTTTTAACAGGTCTGTTACTGATCACTGATAAAAGCAGCATGAAATCAAACTCATGACATCACTTCCTCTTATGTTAAATGAGAAACCTTAATCAAACATCAGTGCCAAAATTCTCTCTTATACTTCCTAGATCAATATATCTGAGATTAAAATATGATATTATGACCGCATCTAGCTCAGAAGTGAAGCATCGCTGCTGTAATATGACAGCGACTCACTTACCTGTGCAGGTGTCAAATGAATGTGATTGGTCACCGTCAATGTCCTGCTCAAACCCCGCCCTGTTTACACACACATACCATAAAAACACAGACAGGAAGTTTAGTTTGGGCTCTATGTGATAGGATCAGGTTTATTGTTGCAGGAAGTGATGTCACTCTTACTTGAACCCTGGAGCCACGTCAGCACAGCGTCCCGTCCGCAGCCAGATGCAGTATGGGTCATGCGTGTGGAGACAGCGTCTGTGGAGGAGTACAGTGAATAATCATAGACAATGAGCTTCGGAAGACATACGGTTTTAGTTGAGTAATGAGTTTGCTGTCTCAAGTGAATGTGATGAGATACAGTACAACACTATTATGTGAAATAATGCAAAGAGAATAAACAGACAGCAAGTCTTTGTTAATTGCACACACAAACAAAACACAACATTACATATATTAATAAATCAATGACTCTTATGATCCAGTTAAGTCAAAGACTAGTAAAATGTACAACTTTAAAATGTACTAAAAATAAAATGACAAACTTTTTTTTTTTTAGGAAAAATCAAAATTCATTTTTACAGTAAACCTCTGTTGTGCAGCACTTTGTTTACCAAATAAAAGCAATTGTTCAATTTTCATTTGATTAATTAAATTCTTAATGTTTTAAGCCTTCATTTGATGACTACTGTTTTTTGATATCAAAATTGTATTTAAATCACAAAATAAATTGTATAGGTTTCATGATATCAATTAATTAGACACGGTTTATGATAACTAAAATTTAATTTAACCAAAAATGAATCCAGAAAAATTAAAACAGATATCATAGATTTTCTGAAACTTAAAAATTACTGTACATTTTTTTAAAATTATGAAACTGTTAAGGCACGATTGATTAAACATGCTTTTTGATTATTAAAAATTTAACCAAACCTTTAAAATGGAATCCAGAAAAAAAAGAAAAAAATCCAGAAAAGCAATTTTTTAAAAAATAATTAGGGCCCCAAAAATGTATTTTTGTTAGACATTTAATAATTTGTTGGAAAACTGTACAAGTTGCATGATTTCAATCAGATAACTTTTTATTACTAAAAAAAAATATTAATATTTTAATTTAATCTTAAAATGGAATCCGTAAAAATAAAAATAAAAAAACGCAGATTTTATTATTATTATTATTATTATTATTTTGGGAGTAAAATAAAATGTATTTCATAAAGTAATAAAGTACTGTAAGGCAATCTTTTATTTTCAGTAATCCTGTTATAATTACAGTTGTGTTGTTACTTTTTGACTTTTGGTATGCAAGTATGTTTAAATCAAGTAGGTTTAGACGTTATATTCAGCTTGTGGATTGGCGTGTGAATGTCTCACCTCTTGCAGGTGGTGTGTCGAGCGCAGCGGCTCAGAGGAACTCTGATAATGCAGCTGGAAAACGCCACAAACAGAGCGTGATGCTCCTTATCCAGCTCCAGACCCAACACAGTACGCTCTCCAGTACACCTGCAACACGACGGTAAGCTTCATACAAGAACAGCTTTATGACAGAAAGTCAGAGCGGTGCTGGGCTGATGCTCACTGTGTGGGGTTGAAGACATACACACACACACACACACACACACACACACAGGTGTGACGCTCACTGTGTGGGGTTGAAGACACACACACACACACACACACACACTCTCACACACACACACACACACACTGGTGTGACGCTCACTGTGTGGGTTTGAAGACATACACACACACACACACTGGTGTGACGCTCCCTGTGTGGGGTTAAAGACACACACACTCTCACACACACACACACACACACACACACACACACACACTGGTGTGACGCTCACTGTGTGGAGTTGAAGACACACACACACACACACACTGGTGTGACGCTCACTGTGTGGGGTTGAAGACACACACACACACCCAGACACACACACGTGTGACGCTCACTGTGTGGAGTTTGAAGACACACACACACACACACACACACACTGGTGTGACGCTCACTGTGTGGGGTTGAAGAAACACACACACACACACACATACACACACTGGTGTGACGCTCACTGTGTGGGGTTTGAAGACACACACACACACACACACACACACTGGTGTGACGCTCACTGTGTGGGGTTGAAGAAACACACACACACACACATACACACACTGGTGTGACGCTCACTGTGTGGGGTTTGAAGACACACACACACACACACACTGGTGTGATGCTCACTGTGTGGGGTTGAAGAAACACACACACACACACACATACACACACTGGTGTGACGCTCACTGTGTGGGGTTGAAGACGTGGATGTCCTCCAGCAGTCTGGAGCTGCGTGAGCTGTTGGCGTGAGTGCCGGTCAGGATCTTCAGGACCCGTCCGTCTTCAGAGCCCAGAAACACAACGCTGTGGTTCTTATGAGGCCCAGCCGCCGTATCCACTACAATCTGACTCAGCTTATACCTGCACAGAACAAAGACATCAGTATGATGCACACAAACATGTGTATGTGTGTGTGTGTGTGTGAGAGAGAGAGAGAGAGAGAGAGAGAGAGAGAAAGAGAAAGAGAAAGAGAAAGAGAGAGAGTAAGAGTGTGGGTGTGTGTGTGTGAGAGAGAGAGAGAGAGAGAGAGAGAGAGAGAGTAAGAGTGTGGGTGTGTGTGTGTGAGAGAGAGTAAAAGTGTGTGTGTGCGCTTTTGTGACATGAGGACATAAATGTGTATAATGAAACAGGTATGACAGGTATTACAAGGAGAAGGTGATTTATGAGGACATTGCCCCATGTCCCCATTTTTCAAAAAGCTTATAAATCATACAGAGAGAGTTTTTTTGAGAAAGTAAAAATGCAGAAAGTTTCCTGTGAGGGCTCCTGTGAGAGGTTTAGGTGTAGGGCAATAGCACATACAGTTTGTACAGTATAAAAACCATTACACCTATGGGATGTCCCCACTTTTCACAAAAACAAACGTGTGTGTGTGTATGCATGTGTGTGTATGCGTGTGTGTGTGTGTGTATATGCGTGTGTGTGTGTGTGTGTGTATGCGTGTGTGTGTGTGTATGTGTATGCGTGTGTGTGTGTGTGAGAGTAAGAGTGTGTGTGTGCATGTGTGTGTATGCGTGTGTGAGTAAGAGTGTACTGGTTTTTGTGGTTTACGGGGACAAAATTTGTTTAATAACATGGGTATAACAGAGGTATTACAATTTGAAGGTGGTTTATGAGGACACTGCTTATGTCCCCGTAATTCAAAAGGCTTAAAAAACATACTAAATGGTGTTTTTTTGAAAATCTAAAAATGCACACAGTCTCCTGTGAGGGCTAAGTTTAGGTGTAGGGTAGGTGTAGGACAATAGCACACACAGTTTGTTCAGTATAAAAACCATTACGCCTATGGAGAGTCCCCATAAACCACAAAAACAAACATGTGTGTGTGTGTGTGAGAGTAAGAGTGTGTGTGTGTGTGTGTGTGTGTGCGTATGCGTGTGTGTGTGGTACCTGCTGGCGGTGCTGGAGATCAGCGGTTGGCTGTTGATTGATGGCACAGACTCGTCCATCAGCGGATGCGTCTTAATAAATGAAAGCACAGAGTCTGGAAACTGAACAGAGGACGAGTACGAGGAAGCTGAACCTTCACCTGCACATGAACCTGGACTGAACACAAACACACACAGACCAGAGTATTAGTAATTATGTTGTGTTGTGTTTTTGTCATTTATTTATTCATCTATAAGTATACTTGTACAGTTTTTATCAAATTTTAGTTTTAGTTTATTTACTTTTGGTTATTTAAATCTTGGCAACCAGCTGAAATAAAATAAATTGAATTTTTTATTTGAACATTTTATTTTACATTTATGCATTTAGCAGACGCTTTTATCCAAAGCGACTTACAGTGCATTCAGGTTATACATGTTTTTTTTTATCACTATTTTATTTTATTTCAGTTCATGTTTATTTTATTTCAAGGAATTAAACACAGACTGTAATTTATTTCTGTGATCAAAGCTGTATTTTCAGCATCATTACTCCAGTCTTCAATGTCATAGTGAGCTTAACTCTCCATTATTATATGAAAAATGTATGAACACCTTAATTCATATCTTTTTTTTCTAATATTACAATAATGAGGATTGGGGGGAAATTGTCATAAGGTTGTTGTTTTTAATTGTAATGAAATAATAATAATAATGCAAAATATCTTAATGGTTATTTTCTTTATGCAAAATGTAATTCCTTAATTTCTTTCCTCTGTTTTTGTGCAAGTATATTCCTGACAGTTTTGGTGAGATTCACCCTGTTTCTTTCCAACTTTTCGATTATACATCATCTGAAAGCTGAATAAATAATCTTTCCATTGATGTATGGTTTGTTATGATAGAACAATATTTGGCCGAGATACAACTATGAAGTGTATGAACAAATTAAGTTCTTAGAAATGCATATTAATAATCAAAAATTACGTTTTGATATATTTACGGTAGGATATTTACAAAATATCTTCATGGAACATGATCTTAATATCCTAATGATTTTTGGCATAAAAGAAAAATTGTTAATTTTGACCCATACAATGTATTGTTGTCTATTGCTACAAATATACCCCAGCGACTTAATGTTTTGTGGTCCAGGGTCACATTTCTCAAGAGTGTGTGTGTGTGTGTGTGTGATTGAGTGTGTGTGAGTGTGTGTGTGTGTGTTTTACCGTGGTTTGGGCACGTGTTCCTCAGGCACCGGCGTCCACATCGAATCACTGTTCTTCTGCTCCTTAAACTTCGCATTAAACACTCGCTCAATGTCATCCAAATAAAACCCGCACACCGCTGAGCCGGGAATGCTGGGACACACAGACACAGACTGATCAAACATGCGGTACGGTGTGTGTGTGTGTGTGTGGTGACTACAGTTGGGTACCATTCACATTTTAACAGGTACAGTACCGGTATCGGTACCTGAAATTCGGTACTTTACTCTCTGTGTAATACAACCCGAATTCCGGAAATGTTGGGACATTTTTTAAATTTGAATAAATTGAAAACCAAAAACTAAAAACTGAATTTCGATTAATTGCACAGCCCTAATCCCTGCTTATTAATTTAATGTGAATGGGTACTCAATAGTACCGACACATTTCGGTCGGTGCCCTTAAAAGTACGGAGTTGGGTCTCGAACCCTTGTGGTGATTGTGTACCTGTTGATCTGTGTGGTGAAGACTCCGACCACAGCGGGCCGCTGGTTGATCTGCAGCACGTTGGTGAGCGACTGCAGCACGTCGAAGTAGAAGAACGTGTCTCCAGGAACAGAGCAGTTCAGGCGCGCCTTCAGAAACGACGTCCAGTGACGATCCAACACCCGAGTGGAGCCGCCGCTGTCGTTCTTACACACACGCGCCACGCGAGAATACACCACCTACACAACCAGGAGTGAGGAGCAATGACTAACTGATTCAGGAAGTGCTGTTTGCTTGTGTTTAGATCTCATTTTATAACAGAACAGACGTCTAAATCTTCGTTTACCTTCCCAGCGCCGGTGTGCTCCACTGCGATCTCACTGAAGAAGAAATACACATAGTTGCCGTATTCGACAGCATGCAGGAAGTGAGGCTCTGTAGAGACAAAACAACACGGACAATATATCACGTTTTTATTTATTTTTTTTAATTATGAAATATACAAAAATACTTTTGTTTGGAATTTAATGCAATTCCAGCTACCACGGTCATTTTGATGGCAAGAAAGAGGTTATAAATAAGATATAAGAGAATAAATAAATCTATTATAAAAGGCTGCTATCATGTTGAAAATCAATAGACCATCACATTGTAAAGATCATTATCTTTAAAGGTTATATGTGACTCTGCAGCACAAAAGCAGTCTTAAGTAACACAGCTATATTTGTAGCAATAGACAACAATACATTGTATGGGTCAAAATTATCAATTTTTCTTTTATGCAAAAAATCATTAGGATATTTAAGATCATGTTCCATGAAGATATTTTGTAAATTTCCTACCGTAAATATATCAAAACTTAATTTTTGATTAGTAATATGCATTGCTAAGACTTCATTTGAACAACTTTAATGGAGATTTTCTCAATATTTAGATTTTTTTGCACCCTCAGATTCCAGATTTTCAAATAGTTGTATCTCAGCCAAATATTGTCCTATCATAACAAACCATACATCAATGGAAAACTTATTTATTTATTTATTAGCTTTTAGATGATGTATAAATCTCAATTTCAAAAAATCTACCCTTATGACTGGTTTTGTGGACCAGGGTCACATATTAGGTTACATTATATAGGTTATTATTGTTAACTAAAACTTAAACCATTTAAAAAATAATAAAAAAATGTCGTTAACTGACATAAAATAAACATTATGTATAGAACTTTTTTAATTTTTGCTAGTTGTCAAGGCAACATTTTCATTTATTTTAGCAGCAGCGCACTCTCCATCTGAGGAATAACTGACATAAACATGCACCTCTGAGCCATTTGGAGTCGTATTTGACGGTCCGAAGCACGGGCCGCCCCTCTCCTCCCAAACTCCTGTAGATCACAGCGTCACTCGCCTGGAAGTCCGTCACTGTGGCCGAATAGAAATGATCACCTGAAATACAGAGACAAAGAAAACATCGATGAAAGAGTGAATCAAACTGTGGTGTCTGGTTGAAATTTCAATCAAGAGCAATTTAATCAAACAATAAGAGGTCTGTGATCAGCTAAGGACAAAAAGAAGGAATACAAAAACAATAATATTAATAATAATAATCAAAATAAAGTTTTATTTTATCATTTAAATTATAAAATCAAATCAATAAAGAAATATATTACTATTTACTGTAAAATATGTTTTAATAATAATTTATTAAAAAATATTAATAATAATAATAGAAGCAGTAATAATATATATCATTATTGTCTTTGTTATTTCACAGAACAGTAAAACTGCAATACTAATATTCAATATGACTATACAAAAATAATAGTTTATTATTTAAATTGTAAAAATTAAATAAAAATATATTACTATTTACAGTAAAATAAAATGTTTTATTAAATACATTTGATTTTATTATTATTATTAATAATAATCATTATTGTTTAAATAGTTTTAGTAATTTTGTTGTATTTTTATATTCATATTATTCTTTTTTTTAAAAGAAGTCAATATTAGTTTTTATTTTATTTAAATTTGAGTTATTTTAGCACATCAAGTTAGAAATGCTACCTTAGCAACTAACTGAAATTTGAAGTTTAAGGGTTTATTATATTTTATTTTATTTTATTTCAAGTAGAGGGAGGGAAGGAAGGAAGGAAGGAAGCAATGAATGAATGAATGAGGTATTTATAATGCCGGTGATATTTGTATGGCTTTAGTTTTAGTTAACTACATTAATCGTGGTGTGTTTCAGCATCTCACCTGCAAACACTCCTACGTTGGACTGGCGAGACTCGAAGGGACATCGGGCCTGACCCAGCAGCTCCTGACCGACCTGCTCCAGCGAACTCAGCTGAGCACAAACCACACAAACAACAGCGTGAGAAACTCCGGGATGAACGTGAGGGCGCTGATCGAGCTCTAATCACTCACTCTGTAGTTCCTGCAGGCCGGGTTCAGCGCGTTCGTTCCACACGCAAACAGAGTCTCGTCGTTACGAGGCACGAGAACCTTGATGTAATTATAGCATTCATCCTGAAAAACAGAAGATAAATGTTTTAATGTCAAACTGATGCATTAGAGACCCTGTTTAGATCTGCTATTACAGTTTTTCTTAACGGCTTACACACAAAATCTTTACTTTTCTGAAAGCTGACACTCAAACAGCAGAAGCACTCACCAAATCTGCAAAACCATACACTAATTCTCAGCCTTTGACTCAGTTTTAATAATAATAAATAATTCATTACATTTATATAGCGCTTTTCTGCTTTTTTTCTAAGCACTCAAAGCGCTCTACATTGTGAGGGGGGGTGTCTCCTCGTCCACCATCAGTGTGCAGCATCCACCTGGATGATGCGACGGCAGCCATAGTGCGCCAGACCACTCACACCAGCTTACTGGTGGAGAGGAGACAGAGTGATGAAGCCAATCAGTGTATGGGGATGATTAGTAGGCCATGATGGTCAGAGGCCAATGGGGCAATTTGGCCAGGATGCCGAGGTCACACCTCTACTCTTTTCGAAAGACATCCTGGGATTTTTAATGACCACAGAAAGTCAGGACCTCGGTTTAACGTCTCATCCGAAGGACGGTGCTTGTTGACAGTATAGAGTCCCCATCACTATACTGGGGTGTTAGGACCCACACAGACCACAGGGTGAGCACCCCCTGCTGGCCTCACTAACACCTCTTCCAGCAGCAACCTAGTTTTCCCAGGAGGTCTCCCATCCAGGTACTGACCAGGCTCAGCCCTGCTTAGCTTCCGTGAGCAACCGGTCTTGGGCTGCAGGGTGATATGGCTGCCGGCAATTTCAATTTCATAAAACACTTTTTGCAAAACACAACACACAGTTCTCTATGTAACACACACAAATCTATCAGGAAGTATCTTGATTTCCTTTTTTCAAAAACAACCAATCAAAATGGGACACTAACTGACCTATTGGTAAGCCCCTCCCCTCGAACGCAGACTAGCCAATGGCAGTCGAGTATCAGGGGAGTGGAACTCGGACATCGTTAGGTTTCAGCTCCATAGAGAAACATTGGAAGATCCGAAGCTCGCATCGGTTTTATGCTTCAGAAATGTAAAAACGATGTGCGTGTGGTACTTATAACACTGATTCCAGGTATCCTGAGAGGATGGGCAATATCATTTATTTTACTACATTTCCTGAATCCAAACAAAACAGAGCAAAATGTCCGTAAGTATTCAACCCCAATACAAATGAAGACAAAATCGTTCATTTTCTGCTTGTCATGCACTCATTAAGTTACAATCTTCATCTGCTCGAGCACGTTAATGTTATCTTGTGCTTCAGCGAGGTATCTCTGGCTAAAACTAGCTAATGTTAATGTTAGTGAGTCTATGTTAACGTACAAACCTAATGTTCTCGCGTCTTGTACAGTGTAGGTCAAAAACACATAAACTAAGGGTGTCTCTTCATATTAAACTGATTAAATGTACATTAATTTATACATGAACAGTGTTGATCCTGCATGTTGTCATCTGCGATCGTAATATGAGACTTCTCCCGCTTGCATTGTGATCTGTAAACCCTCGCTTCGAGTTACCCGCCGTATTTATTTTTTTATATTTTATAAATCCCTCCATGGAATATTTAATTCCCATTTGGTGGCCTTCTGTGTCCAAAATTGTACAAAAACATCATGGGACGAGGTTTTCACGCTGACCGCTCTCACTGCAAGACAGTTGTACTGTGTAATACTGTATTCACAACCACAAATGCTTACAGTAAAAAAAAGTTTGCTTTCAATCTTGCTTCCGTGTTTACCGTGAATCTCTCTGCCAATTACTTTCAATCTTGTGCAGAAATGTACAGAGGAGCTGATGAAAGAAGAGCTTTAGGTTTTGAATAACTGTGTGTATATGATTTATCCCAAAAATATAATATTATGGCAAAGGTGTTTGCAAATGTTTGCTTTTGAGATGTGTTTGTGATATTTTGAATGCAGTGCTTCATTTTGCAAGAGATGTGAGGCATTTTGCATTTTGTGTGTGCAGTTCTTGGATTTGTGTGTAAAGCTTAGGAAAAAAAGAGGCAAAGTTTTGAAAATGTGTGTAAGCAGCTGAAAAAAACTGTAACATCCACCTCAGGTGACGGACAAATGGACAGAACTAACTACAGGGTTCAGAATAGGTTTTGTCATTCGTTCACTTGTTGCCATAAATGAAAACCAATCATAAATGTTCACAGGAAAACATACACTATATTGTCAAAAGCATTGGGTCGCCCCCTTCTAATGAACAGGTTTGACTACTTTAGTAATTTCTATGAGTACAAATCTTAATGTTAAAGCATATAATGATATTCTAGGAAATTGTGTGCTTCTAATATTATAGCAACAGTTTGGACTCTTTTCTATTCTAACATGACAATGTCTCTGTGTATAAGACAAGGTTCAAAATTCAGTCAGTGTGGAAGAACTTGACTGGTCTGCATAAAACCAAGTCCTAATCCCAGTTTAACACCTCTGGTGTGACTGTAAATGCAGACCTTGAGCCAAAAACTCATCACCAAACACCAATGACTTGTACATATGGGTTCAGTCATTTTAGACACTTACAAAACTGTTGCAACAGAGATGAAATACAATTTTTAAATACATGAATTATATTCCCATCGTTGTTGCCACAGATTTGGCATTTTTCTGTTCTAAAGAAGGGGGTGCCAATACTTTTGCCCATATAGTGTATGTACAAGTCATTGGTGTTTGGTGATGAGTTTTAGGCTCAAGGTCTGCATTTGTACTCATAGAAATTACTAAAGTAGTCAAACCTGTTCATTAGAAGGGGGCGACCCAATACTTTTGACAATATAGTGTAAGAGAAGGAAGTTAATATAAGGTGTAAACATCTGCTGAACGTCTCTGAAGGTTCATGGCACATCATCTTCTCATCAGTAGAACTGAAGAGTCATCTTTGGTCCAGCTGTGTGTCGTATCAGACGCTCTTCGTCTGATCTCAGATCTGCTCTGATACTTACGCTGTTTCTTCCTCTCACGGTGCACTTTGACACGTCTGTAGATCTCCACGTCAGTATCTGAAAACACAGATCACCATGAGACCTCCTTTAAAGTTAAATTAAATGTAATGGTTCAATCAAAAATCAACAACAACAAAAAATGTCATTAATTGAAATCATGAAACGTATATACAAAGATTTAAATCCATTTTATTCTTTCTTTTATTTTTTTATGTTTTAATTTTTCTGGACTAAGTTTTAATCGTTGATTTAAATTTTAGTCATCAAATATCATGAATGATTAATTGAAATCATGAAAATTACACAATTTAACAACAACGTATTAATACTTTTAGGGCCCTATGAAATCCATTTTCCCCCCATTTCCTTTAAATTCTGTGTTTTCTGTTTTATTTTTTCAGAATTCAGAATAATTAATGGTCTAATTAAATTATAATATTAAAAAAGCATGTCTAATCAACCAAATTCATATAATTTTAACACATTTTTGTAACTTTTTTCCCCAGAAATTCTGTGTTGTCTGTTTTAATTTTAATACAAATTTATTACCAAAAACGGTAGTAATCAAATGAAGGCATAAAATATCGACAATATAATTAATCTTTTAAAATGTAATAAAATCTCATTTAATACAAATTTATTTAATTTAAAAACTCCTTTCAATAACAGGTTTATTATTAAAATTAAAACATGGAAGCTGAGATATTTCCTTTAAAAAATAAAGGTTTAATAACTGTATTATTATTATTATTGTTGTTGTTATTATTATTATTATTATAACTATTTTCCCCCCAGAAAATATGTGTTGTCTGTTTTAATTTTAATACACCTTTATTACCAAAAACTGTAGTAATCAAATGAAGGCATAAAATATCGACAATTTAATTAATCTTTTAAAATGTAATAAAATCTAATTTAATACAAATTTATTTAATTTAAAAACTCCTTTCATTAACAGATTTATTATTAAAATTAAAACATGGAAGTTGGGATAGTTCCTTAAAAAAATAAAGGTTTAATAGCTGTATTATTATTATTATTATAGTAATAATCATGCATGTTTTCTGCATCGGTTACACCTGTGTGATTTACCTGCTGTGGGATGATTTTCTCGACTGCAGTAGTGAGATTGACAACAAATACATGGTCTCTAAACAGAAGAAAAACACAAGAAAAGTCAAATTGTCTTCATGATTTCAGCTGTTTCCAGTTCATTTATACGTGTGACAAAATATATCAATGTCTAATAGAAAGACATTTGTTTAAAACCCATCCAATCCAACCATGTGGTTTGGTGAACAGACTGATCTTCAGTGTGAAGTGACTGAAAGACCTGGCAGCGATGTACAGCATATGCTGGATCCGGATCATCCGCTGATAGTCCAGACCCAGACGCTCCGTGTCATTATTAAACCTCAGACCCTGAAAACTGGGATACCGGTGCGAGTCTGTGGAGCACAAGACACAGAAACCATCATTTACAAAAAGCAAGCAGATTTATGTGATGCATTGAACAGAACGTTGGTTGTTTATAGGTAAAGACTGGAATCAGGGTTATTACAGTTAACTGAAACCAAAACTAAAACCATTAAATATAAAAACACTAGAGATGCACCGATCGACCGGCCAGGGACCGGAATTAGCTGATTTTGGTCAGTCTGACGATTCAGAGCTGGTCTGTTTTGACGTCACACTTACACACTTCTGATAATGTATTTATGTCGTGTCAGATGAGGCCTGAGTGAGTGTGTGAGAGAGACTCGTGCAGAAATCAAAACTAATGAGTGCAACAGCACACACAGAACGTTACAGATGCATGCATACTGTAGTAGTAAAAAAAAAAAAAAAAGAAATGTATAATATATGATTTAGGTACGCAACATTGCACAATAGGGCTGGACGATTAATCGCATGCTATTGTTATGCGCATCTCGTCAGTAAAGCCGGTTCTGTGATTAGCAGTAAATCTCCATCACCTGCTTTCAGATGGAGAGGCATTTAATACACAGAGCCGTAGTTCGCTGACAAGCTACGCAATATCACGTTCATAATCGAATGCGATTCATCTGCAATTATGAAAGAGTATTGTGTGGTTCAATAAACAAAAAGTTAAAATTAAGTGACTTACATTTAAAACACAATATTGACTATTTTTGCTCAATTTCGCTGATGAAAATAATTCAATCAAAGCCACAGCAGAACTGTTTTGTGTCTTCGAGCAACACACAGCGGTGTTTCGTTACTGATTGAATCCACGTTTTTGAACGAATCGAGTGAGTCAATGATTCAGTGACCCGTTCATAAAGACAGTCACTTGACTCGTTTCTGAATGAATCAGCCGTTTGAACGAATCTGTTGAATCAATGACTCACTCATTCAAACAGTCATTTGCCGCCACCTACTGGTTTGGTTTCATATTTAAAACTATCATTGCATTTTTTCCTACATTTCTTATTTGTATTTTTAACATTAATCTATTAAATAGATATTTAAAACATTAATCTTATCAAAGATGCATTCGAAGGTTTGCAGTGTAAATGCGTTTATGGCAGCGCAGCTTCATCAAACAGTCTGTAAATACATCTAATGCCACTTCAGATGCAGCTTCTGTGTTTTCTCTGCAGTGGAAAGATGGAGTTTGTTGATCCTGATTTCATTTGAATGGTGAAAGATGACATTTAATAAAGTTAGTGAAAAAATGACAATTTAAGAAACATCGTGGGAAATTACACCTGTTTTGTTATATACAGCAACTCCTTTTCAGTTAACTATTTCTACCTCTTTTCTAGTCACAGAGCACTTTATTTTGAGAGTTGTTAACCCCTTAACTGTCACCGTCCCGTATACGGGACGCCTAAGTTTACTTCACTATATTACACTTAAATCCTAATGTAATCATGAAAAACTATATCTCATTGGAAAGGTCTGAGTCTCAAGATTCCATATTTTTGGTGGTTATTTTGTTATAGATGTAATATTGAGAGAGAAATTTATAGATTTGTGACAGAAATGCATAAAAAAATAATTCAATGGAGTTTCAATGGCACCCGGTGGCTGTTTTTGGTATGACGCCTAAACAAAATTGCATATGAACCTCAATTTTTTTTATATCAACTTCAAATTTGGAACACAACTTATGTAGACATATGGCTTTAATTTTATAGCAATTTTGGATTTTAAACTATTTTTTTTAAATATTTATTTTATATAAAATAAAATAAAAATAGTATAATACATTTTCTTTACAGTAAATTTAAAGTTCTATAACTTTTTAATACTTTAATTTTATTAAACGATTTCACTTCTGTAATAATCTGCTAATTGTCTTCTTTAAAAGAGACCAACCTTAGGTCTGTATTCAAAAGCGTTCATGAATTATAATAATTTAAGTTTGGATACTGCACTTTCTCGTGAATTTTCAAAAATGGGGGGGATGACAGTTAAGGGGTTAAAGTGAGAGAACATCTGTAACTTTGTCCAGATTGGGGGAATTGTAATGTTTAATACATTTTTATTATATAATTCTAATTTTTTTTTGCATTAAAAAAAGTATAGATTTTTGTTTGTATATGCTGTCAATTATAGTTTTTAGAAAGAAAATCGGAATCAGCAAAAATGGGCATCGGCAGGTCACACTTACAAAAAAAACCCGAAATCGGAATCAGCCAAGAAAATTGCAATCGGTACATCTCTAAAAAACACTTAAACTTATTTTATCTCAGCTAGTTGCCAAGGTGGTGTTATTTTAGTATCATTGAGATACTACTGTAGTTTTATGAATATATATAACTATGTTTTTATAAGCTGTCGACCCAAAAAATGATAATTTAAGGACACAAAAGTAGAGCGTAACGTGTCATATTACTCTGAGAACAGCGCCCACTGGAGGGAAACGTAATCGGCGACAGGAAACATTCATTATTTTTAATCATATCAAAGGATTATTTCACCACCCGATGTGAACCTGAGAGGAGGAGATATATTGAGAAACTAAATTTTATTGGTTTTTGTCAGTGCCCCTTTTCCTTACCTTCTTTTTGTTAGAGAAATGATCCAAAATGAATGGCCCAATGTGAAATATTACACGTTGCGCTCTATTTTGTGTCCTTAAATGCTCATTTTTTGGGGGGCGACAGCTTATAAAAACATAGTTCTGGGTTTTTTAGCTTGTTTGCTGTACACCTTGTCACACAGCAGCTTTTTAGGCATGGTTCTGTTTTTTGTTATAAGTCAGAAATGACAAGAAGGCAGCTTCCCGCAATACAAAGTCAATGGAGCGCTTGGATTGCCCCCCCCCAGTGTGGGTGTGGCCTAAATGCGCTCTGTCTCTATAGCTTTTGTGGTACTTTGATGTCAAGCAGCGCTGCTTCAAGTCCAACACACCTACTCACTGAGATCCCGTCAGTCATGTGACTCACCTTCCAGACGCACCACACTGATTGGCTGCAGATCGCTGGGGAAGGGCGTGGCAGTAACAATGACTGGGAGGAGCCAGGCTAAAGAGGCCATCGCCATGACGACAGAGTAACTCCATGTCCTGTCAGTCATCTGCACAGAAAATAAAAGATAAAGACAGATGACATCACTGAGATGATATTTACGAGTTATTGTGAGTTTGAGTTTGTAGTCTGGCTGATGTGATTTTAAGGTGTTTCTCATAGGATACTGATTAAAATCTAGTATTTATTTTAATGATTTTTTAAATTATATTTGCTCAGTATTAGCAAATGGTTTAAAAAAAATGCCTATATTTGAACAATTTAAAACTGACATTAGAATGTCTTTAGAAACAATTTATTGAAAGGAGTAAGATCTATGCAACTGTTTTAAATGTACAATTTTCTTTCCATATTATACCAATATTAGGCAATATTATGGATGGAGGGCTCGTATTTTAGCTGGAAGCAACATCTTAATGATGGATTTGTTTCTTACAAACACTACATTTCTCCAAACCTGACGACGAAACAAAGTCTGAAAGTTTCCTTTAACTCTCCCTGTTGAAGACGCCTGGTCTAAAGGTTAATCTAGATTATCTGACGTGCCTTAAATGAACTCTGTATCACATTAAAAGAACACAACAGATTTCAACAGTCAAAAACACAAACAGTAAATTACAATGATTTAATAACATTTTTGAGCTTGACTGGTCTTGGTCTGGTCTTTTTAAACCCAGCAGCAAGCTTCAGTTTGGACTGTAATTCTGGTATAATTTTTTATTTTGGTGTGTAGAGTTGAGATTAAGGTCAGACTCACATTAGTGTTAACAAGAGTTGTTGTATGTATCTACACTAATGGGTGCTGCGATACACTCTGACAATCCAGCAGGATTAAACACACAAGGACAGAGCTACAATGAAATAAACATCAACTTTACATGTCCCTGCTTCTCATCTACTTGATGTAAACCATCACACCATCAAATAACTCTTGGAGTAAAATCCCTGGAGTGCATTATGGGTAACTGAAAAATACTTTAGTGTGGCAGAAATCAAAGCACATGATTATACGATTTAAATGGACAGAGCAAATAATAAATGATCCCATAACAATCTGACCTTTAAAAACTGATCCAACCTGAAGCTAATCTGACGAGAAGCTTTGTGTGTGTGTCGGTGGGAGACACTTTAGCTAATTAAAGGCTAATCAGAGCTAATCTTCCATTAGGCAGATGAAGCAGGACACATTTGTTGAGGGTATAATCTGGATTATTTATGTACAGGCTTATTGAATTAAAACGTTTATATACTAGAAGCTAAAGCACTTGATTTCCTGAATTGCCCCTTTGTTAAACAGGCCTGTAATTAACTGTAATGTTCAGGCCATTAATGAAGTGCAGAGAGCCAATTATGCAGATTACAAAATATCAAAGCATGCATTATTTATTGCAAAAAAAATGATACACACAAAGCATCTGACAGCTAGAGTGAAATTATAGAGGAACCACCACAATATTTACTATCTATACAATGCAAAAAAAGAAAGAAAAAGAAATTGTAAATAAAACAAGTGTTACTTGCCATTTCAAATTTTTTTTTTTGCAATTTCTGAGTGAAAACTGTCTCTACAGAACTACAATTCATAGCTGTTCAAATGTGTTTCCAGCCACTAAACAGTGACAACCAGATCAAAACAACCAAAAACCAGTGCACATCTTGACACAAGTTCTTGCCCATTCTTCTTGGCAAAATTTCTGTCAAGTTGGATGGGAACATTTGACAAACGAGCGTTTCTGAAATCCTCTACAGATGCTCTGGACGGCGCTCCCTAGACATCAACCTGGATTCCAGTCTAACTTTTGCTAATGTTTCAAGTCATTGTCCTGCTGGAAGACAAAAGTCCCAGCGCTCCTGCAATTTACAGCAAGCATTCCTCCAGCATTTTCTGTATTAGTTTAACAGACTGTAAAGCTTCACCATAAGTCACTCTCGCCTATCGTCAAATAAAGATCAATGACACTAAAACACCATTAACCTGTGTTTAATTATTGTTTCAGAATCATTTGAAGTGAGAATCATCAGAGGGTCAATTTTGTTCCCACCATTCATAAAATAATTTCTTTTTATTTTAAATTGAAGTCAAATAATAAACACACAGTGTGAATCACTGTGACACACCACTACACCTGACACACACACGGATGAACAGCTGTTGTCATGTTGTACTTTAACACACTATCAGTGTTTAGAAAAACGCTAGAACACAGATCCAGACAGACCCACATGCTCTCGCCCGTGCTATGATAGATTTTACAGGACTCTGAGATATAGTAAACACTTTGGGAATGTTCTTCTGTCCTGCTATTTTCCAGGAACACTTCAGTCAGAGCCGTTCTCTGGTCTGTAGTGTTTCCATCACCTCAAAACTCAAGACAGCTGACTGCTGCCTAGTCAGTCAATTACTGAACAGAGCAGACTTAAAGGGGTCATCCGATGCCCAATTTCCACAAGTTGATATGATTCTTTAGGGTCTTAATGAAAAGTCTGTAACATAGTTTGGTTAAAATTTCTCAATGGTAGTGTAAAAAACATTTTTTACCGTCAAAAACAGCTCTTTTCAGAGCAAGCCGTTTTTGTAGCATTTTCCTTTAAATGTTAATGAGCTCTGCTGACTCCGCCCCCTCTCTTCCAAGCTGCTCTCAGAGAGACTGTTTACTTTAGCCGCATTCATCGTGAAACTTGCTAATTAGCACATTATTAGGAAAGGCGATTCGCAAAGATTCATTACAAAACATTATACTCACTTCTTCTGTAGATGAGGCAGGATCATGAATGATTCGCGCGAACATAAACGCATTTAGGTAGATCGGGGAGCATTCCCTTCAGAAACGAAAGTAACGTTAATCCACTGTGTCTTCAGCGGATCAGATGTTGGGAGTAAATGACGACTGCTATGTTCATTATTACATCCAACAACAAAACACCTCAATCGCTTAGGAGACATTTTTGTCTACATCTGCGCCGATTAGGGCTGTGACGGTGGCAGATTTTGTCTCGCTCGTATTTGGCCAGTTTGGAGAAAGCCTCACCAACACAAACCTGACCAGCCGGGCGTTTGCGATCACGTGAACTTGAAGACACTTGTACAAACGCGGATGGGTGACATGAATGGAAATGATTCCAGATCGGCGATGTAGTATTTGGTTTCCCAACAAGGTCCATCGCTCATCATGAAATACATTTTCTGAATGCAGAATAAACTGTATTTTCCTGTGCTCAAACCTGCCAATCTAAAGGGAACGCCGTGTATGGCGTTTGAGGTCATTTGTGAATTAGCATAGATTTATAGTCTAAATAAAACAATTTGCAACCGTTACTATATTACACTTGTATACAAAACTTTGTATTATGCTTGTTATAAAGTGTGTGACGTCACGTGCACTACCGCCGGTGGCAATAGACAACCGCGGTGACAACCGACCACCGCCGGTGACGTGGTTGTCATGGAAACCGTCACAGCCCTAGCGCCGATGGTGAAACAACTGTTCACAGCTCACTCAGGGCGGGTCTACGGTAGGGTTGTCACGATACCATAAAAATGTCCTACGATACTATACCAGCTGAAGTATCACGATACCAAGTAGTATCACGATACCATGCAGTATTGTGTTAATTTAAAATTCAATTCTACAAAATGAATCAAAATTTCATAAATAAATAGATGTAAATGAAAACAGACGATATTTTTCTCTGAATACTTAATTAATGTGAATGAATGACTGGCTATTGTTATCCATGAAATGATCTAAACAAATCTTAGCACTGCACAGAAGTGACATTTAGATGTGCATTTATACATTTAGACTGTATTTATAATTGCATAAATAATGTTATGAGATTAATGTTTTAAATACTAAATTCTGAATATAGAAATATGTTGGAAAATAATGTAATATGCCTACTTTTAGATGGGAAACTTCAAACGTCCAGCAGGTGGCAGAAGTTCGTGATTGAATCACCGAGTCATTCAAACGATGCTTTCAAAACGGCTGAATCCTTCAGAAGCGAATCAAATGACTGTTTTTATGAATGGTTCAGCGAATCAGTGATTCAGAGACAACGAGGATTCGGATTCGAACACAGAAACGAAACAAAAACAGCACTCTTGCTCGTGTCATATTGCCGAACTGTCAGGAGCATTTTTTTGCTCGCATATCTTGAAATTTCCAAGTTAGCAGCATGTATATTAAAACATAACATTATAAATGAATAAAAATATATATATAATGATTGATAAAACCAAGTGCAAAGCCGCTATGTTGATGAATGGAATTGCGTTCGTGATCGCAAAGATGCTTCCAGAAACGAACTATTACACCTGTTCTAGAAGTGGTCAAATGAATAAAACTGCGATAATACTTTCTTGTAGGATATTATGATGTTGAATAAGTGATGCTTGACCTGCTGTTTTTTAAAATGACATCAGACGGTCTGAATCAGACCCTTTCTTCTGATAAACTGCAGCATGAACAACGACGTGCAAATGAACTTCTCATTGCAAACTGAACTGAAGCGTCGGGAAACACTCAATACAATATAAAGCGTATACACAGACTATACCACACAGAGCACAGCAGAAAGACATTTGGCAATCAACTTGTAATGTTTCTGCTGGCATGCATGTTCAAATGAACGTTTAAAACAGTGTTGCTGCCGTGCATAATACATATCTTACGGTACTACCTTATGGACGATACTACCGTTTAAAAAATGCGATGGCACCGTGGGTATTTTTAAGCTTTAGTATCGCGATACTACCGTAGTACCGGTGTATCGTGCAACCCTAGTCTACGGTAAAACACCAGTCCAGTCTGTGCTGAAACGCTACGGTCAATCAAACAATCGTGGGAGGGGCCTGTCTGTGTGACATCACACAGACAGGCATCTGAGATCAGCTCGATTTGAGAAAGGGGTAAAGAGTTTAGTAGATTAAAAAAAACCATTGGGTGGATTTTTATCGTTATAGGGTGGTTGTGTACACACTGCCAACACACATTTCAGTTCAAACAACTAAAAGTGCATGTAGCATCCTATGACCCCTTTAAGGAGACTTAAGGTGGTTTAATGGGATGGAATGCTACATTTCTCCAAATCTGATGAAGAAACAAACTCATCTACATCTTGGATGGCCTGAAAGTGGACACTTTCAGCACATTTAAATTCTTGGGTGGAATATTCCTTTAAGAAGTGTATCTGTAACGGCTCTCACGCTCTCAGTAAAAATACTCGGCACCTTTGACATAAAGCAGACGTTTGCTTCCTGTCCAGAGCCCAGAACTGTCTCTGCCGTTTCCTTCTCTTTTAACTCGAACTGGCACACTCGGACCCAAAAATATCCAGTGAGTGTCCAGTGGTAGTTACTCTACTCTAAGGCCACTCACACCAGACGTGTTCTTGCTGTCGGTCAGCGCTATATCTTAACTGTTGGTCTGTGTAAACATGCTAGCTGTTACTATAAGGGGCCGTTCACACCGAACGTGTTTTTGCATTCCACTGCACAGCTTTCTCATTGTTTTTTCTATGTAAACATGCACTAGATTGATGTTTTTGACTGCTGAGCTCGGGTCACGCAACTATTTCAAAGTCTTGTGCATGATAAAATAACATAAGCAGTGCATTAAGAAGTTCAATTTTTAAAAAAAGCAACTCAGGACTTTTGTTTGTTTTTTTTCCTTCCAGTTTTCGATTGCAAAAACATATTTTTTACAGAACGTGTTTTTGCATTCGACTTTGCTGCTTTTTTAACGTAATATGCACTACGATTAGTTGATTTAATAATAGAATATCGAATAGGCTGTGCGATTTTTTTTGACAAGAATTCTTCATGCTTTCGGTGCTGATGTGGTGGTGACGCGTTCGTGTAACCAGAGGGTGGCGCTGCCGATAACGCACCTAAAAGCTGTCACAGACAACAGAAGAACAACACATTCTCACACGCATATGTCTATGCCCACGCGCACACTGTAGATCAGCGTCAGGATTTAACCGCCAAACTTTTTCTCAGGCGGCTGATAGCACTAGCAGCAGCTCGTCAGTGACAAAACGAACTCGGGCCGAAGGTAAATACACACAACTACACTGAGTGCGGACCTGCCGCAAGTACAAGGGCTTTCAGCCGAGATCGGCCCAGAGAGAAAAGCTGTCTGTCAGTCAGAAGTAGGGCTGTGCGATATGACGATATATATCGGATGGACGAAATAAAAAGTCTATCGTTTCATATTATGCTCTATCGTTTATTTCGTGGTGTCGCAAAATACATTGTTTACGGTAATACTTGTTCATCATTTGGATGACTGCGATCTTTACACGCCACCACGGGACGTGAAGGGGAGACTCTGAGTAGGAGCACGATCAGCCAGGACAAAATGATGAGCACGTTCCTAAACGAGGGACTACATCTGTAGCATGGACACGTGTTTTTAAGCACTGCAGTTTTAAAACAACCGATTTTAAGCCGTTGAAACACAAACAACAGAGCTAAGTTATATGCGTGCGCCGTCTCTGTTTCTGTGTGAGAGGAGCGCGCATTTTTTTTGCCGCTTTATTGGCTTTGAACGATTACATAAACACAC
>JALXFT010001665.1:920000-945000 GCA_023376895.1 Aspiorhynchus laticeps
TATGTATTTGCAAAATATTTGACATTTCATTATTTATTCATTATTAATTTGCTAAATGTTCGAAATTTTATAATCTAATTAAAATTAAATACTCAAATTATGTTCAGAACAATAGTTCTCATAACATAATTAAATATACTTTATATTTATGTATGTATTTGCAAAATGTTTGCAATTTATTTATTTACTGATTTATTTCAAATGTAGAACCAGTTTTTATCATAACACAATTAAATAAATATATTTATTCATATTTGTATTCATAAAATTAAATGCTCAAATGATAATCAGAATCATCGTTCTCATATAATGAAATATATATTATATATAAAAATAAATACATTTTATTTATATGTATATATATACATATCCAAAATGTTTTAAAATGATTTATTAAATGAAATGCTCAAATTATGTTCAGAGCCGTTGTTCTCCTAACACACACACACACACACACACACACACACACACACACACAGAGAGAGAGAGAGATGCTGTTATGTGACTGCTCTGCAGACACACACACACACACACACACACACACACACAGAGAGAGAGATGCACACACACACACACACACACACGCACACACACACAGAGATGCACACACACACACACGCACACACACACACACACACACACACAGAGAGAGAGATGCGCACACACACACACAGACACACACACACACACAGAGATGCACACACACACACACGCACACACACACACACACACACACACACACACACACACACAGAGATGCACACACACACACACGCACACGCAAGCATGCACACACACGCACGCACGCACGCACACACACACACACACACGCACGCACGCACGCACACACACACAGATGCACACACACACGCACACAGATGCACACACACACACAGATGCACACACACACACACACACACACAGAGATGCACACACACACACGCACACACACACAGATGCACACACACACGCACACGCGCACACACACACACAGGCACACGCACACGCGCACACACACACACACACTCACGCACACACACACACACACACACACACACACACACATTGCTGTAGAGCAGATGGAGCTGCTGTGTGACAGCAGAAGGCAAAGCTTCCTCTTTACAAAGATCAATATAATCACAATCAAACACACACACACAAGGGTTAAACGCAGGAAGAAATCAGAGACTAATACATCTGGATCTGTATTTACAGTCATGCAGATGCACAGCAGCTTACAGAGTACACTGAAGTAGAAAATCAGGTTCAAGTTCATTCTGTTTGCAAGCCTCAGCTCACTATAAACACACGTAGCACTTAGTAGCATGAAAGTGTGTCACATTATAATAATAATAATCCTCGTCTGATGGTAAAGACAACATCCCTCCATCTGCTCTTTTCTTTATTTCTGTTGTTTTTCAGGGCAGATCAACACTGGGAGGAACTTCCTGTCGCCCCATTCCCACGTCCTGCTTCAGTCCATCCTGACCTTTGACCTGCGGATTTCTCTCTGTCCCTAAACACACACACACACACACACTCACACGCGGATGAGGACGGTGTGTGCTGGACACAGAGCATGCCTTTTCTGGAAAATTTGCTGTTATTCTGAAGACATGTACAAACACTCACAGACACAAATATCTCTGGGGATTCAGAGGCCTTCGAGATTTCAAGTTCAAGTTCAAGTTGAGCTTTATTGTCATTCCTCTACATGTGGAACGAGATGTGCCTCGCAGGACCACGGTGCTACATAAATACAGACATACAACACTATAAACCTATACACAACTAACCTACTGACAGATTTTGACTATAAGTATACTATATATAAATGTTTACCCTATACAACTAAAGATAAAGATAGAAAATACAAACTATGCGAATGCTTCACATAAATACTGTACATGAGCAGAGAGAAACATTGTGAGTCAAGCAGCTGGCTGGGGAACAGTATAAGATGATTTGTAGTGCATGAGCATGTAAACATACATATATTGCAGAGTCTTTTGTGGGATTGTGTACACACAGCAGTGTGTGAAAAGTGTCTAGTGCATAGAGGAGAGTGTGTTACTACAGGTGGTTTGTACAGGCCCACTCACCTGTGTGTAGCACACTTGAATTGCACAAAAAAAAAATCCTCCATTTTCTACATGCAAGTGAGCAGTAACACACTGCTAGTAAAGATGTTGATCTTTGTGGACTGGAGATTTGAATTTTGAAATTTACAATGCACTCTTATCTCAAAAGATCAAAAGGAAAATGTGCTGACAAAAAAATCACGACAATACTTGTATCATGTTCTGTAAATATGCAGTGAAGACCATGCATGTTTATGTATTTGAGTGTGCTGCCCTCTACAGGACACACACACACACACACACACACACACACACACACACACACACACACACACAGTGCAAGGTGTGTGTGTGTGTGTGTGCTGCCCTCTACAGGACACACACACCAAGGCAAAACTATTTCATTAATATTGCATAATTCATGCACAGTGGTCAAGAAGAGAAAGGTAATAAATAAGATAAAAAGGGTTAAAAAATAGAAAGACAAAAAACATTGAATGATGGCACTGAATGCCAAAATTGAGGGTTTGATTCCCAGGAAATGCATAAAACCACAAAAACAAATGCTTTGAATATAATGCAAGTGGCTTTTGATAAAAGCATCTGCCAAATGCATGAATGCAAACAATATATAGACAGTATATAATAGTCTAAATATGCTGTTATAAGTTTTCTGTGAGGGTTATGGCAGTTTTGGTTTCTCTTTATGTATTCCTTCCCTTTCTAGCTTGTACTTGTTTGGAACAATGTCTGAAACTTGGTGTTACGAGCACCTTCTCTGTCTGTTTGCCTCGCTTTATGTATTCCTTATAAGTCGCTTTGGATAAAAGCGTCTGCAAAATGACTAAATGTAAATGTAATGCATTACATGAATTATGTAATCGGATGACTTTTTTAAAGTACCTAGTATGCATTACTTTTAAATTTACAACAAAATATCGGTGTTACTTTTTTAAATAAGTAATGCACGTTACTTTGTTCACCCATTTATTGATTGATGCCTCTCCGGTCACTGTGTTGAGAGACATTATGATTGAGATATAGAGACAGAGACTCTTCTTTCAGCCTGAGGATGATTCAGTTCACTTTAGCTGTGAAAGGGCCTTTAGAGATGCCAAAAATATAACCTTTAGGTTTTTTGTTATTAAAAACAAATAAGCAAAGCTCAGCCCATGTAAAAAACATTGTTATAATTGTGTTACTTAGTTACTTTTTATGGAGTAATGCAACATTGTAATGCATTACTTTTAAAAAGTAACTTTCCCCAACACTGGGTTACGTAGATATAAAAACATACTGAATATTATGGTGTTTTCCCATTTTGATAGAAGGTAATTAATGAAACATCTGTGAAGATCCATCCAGTCAATAACCTCATCTCTTCTCTGTCAGACAGGAAGTGTTCAGACGGTTTACACCTGCACTTCCTGCTGGTGACGGTGTTATGATCGGTGTGTTTCTCTCAGGGTGCCGTCTCACTCTCACACATGGGTTTCATTGTCAATCTTTGCAGTGCAGAGAGAAATACTAAAGGTTGCAATGTTGCTGGTGCAATATGCAGAAACACTTTACAACAATAAATACAGCAGGACGATACAAAAATGCATTTCAGTTCATGAATATATTGAATGGTATGAGTATGAATCGGCACAAAACAGGAAGTTGATCTAACAGGAAGAAAAATCACTGACTTGCAATTCCAAGAAAGTCAACACAGCCACAAAACAGACTGATTTCATTAGTCACAACAGAACAATATTAAACCGGTAATTTCATTCAGATATTGCTAGTATATTTTCCACATATTTTCACATAATTAGAACACCATAGCAGCTACTTAACATGACAGAAACTGCACATTTATTTACAAGTTAAAAATATTTTTACAGTGTATTTGTCTAATCTGAATGGCTCTAATCTGAGGACTTCAGCTTGAACGAGACTAGAGCATTCTGGGAAATGAAGTGTTCTTCCACCCAGCACCATAAAATGAAAGTTAATTTAAATGTAATTAAACATATAATTAAATACAGTGCCTATAGAAAGTCTTCATACCCCTTCATTTTTTCACATCTTATGTTGTGTTATGTTAAACTGCTTTAAATAACTTTTTTCCCCACATAAATCTACACCCCACTCACCATAATGACAGCAAAAACTGGATTTATCACAACTTTACAAATTTATTAAAAAGGAAACACTGAAAAAATTTATTTTCAGCAGCAGGGACTGGGGAAGAGATCAGAGAAGACGGAAAGCTGAATGCAGCTAAATACAGAGATATCCATAATCAGAGCGCCAGTGTTGGGCTAGTTACTCAAAGAATACAATATATTACTCATTACTAGTTACTCCTTTCAATAGCAATATTGTTACTTTACTTATTACTTTCTGGCAACAGTAACACCCTCACAATGGCACTGACTCCTGCATTTCACTACTGATTATACCCTGTATGATTGTGTATGTGACAAATAAACAAGAACCTTGAACCCTGAACCTAATTAGTTACATTACAGATGATCCGACAGTAACTGATCGCATTGCAGCCTGTCTGAGTGACATTTCTAGCTGGATGATGGACCATCACCTTCAGCTCAATCTTGCTAAGACTGAACTGCTCGTGTTCTCTGCCAACCCATCACTTCACCACAACTTCTCTATACAGCTGGGTTCATCAACCATAACTCCTTCCAAGACAGTCAGGAACCTTGGAGTTGTGATCGATGATCAGTTAAGCTTCACGGACCATATTGCTACAACGGCCCGGTCCTGCAGATTTGCCTTATACAACATTAGGAAGATTAGGCCCTTCCTGTCAGAGCAAGCCGCACAACTCCTTGTCCAAGCTCTTGTTCTCTCCAGACTGGACTATTGTAATGCTCTCTTGGCGGGCCTTCCCGCATGTACTATCAAGCCTCTGCAACTGATCCAGAATGCAGCAGCCAGAGTGGTCTTTAATGAGCCGAAAATAGCTCACGTTACCCCTCTCTTCATCAGGTTACACTGGCTACCAATAGCCGCTCGCATCAAATTCAAGGTACTGATGTTTGCCTACAAGACCACAACTGGCACTGCACCAATATACCTAAACTCGCTGGTTCAAACTTATGAATGACCTCCCGATCTCAATTCCAACAGCTGAGTCTTTAGCCATTTTCAAAAAACATCTAAAGACACATCTTTTTCGCCAGCACCTGACTAACTAATACTAACACTTACCTATTCTATTTAATAAAAAAAATAATAAAAAAACTCCTAGCTACGTGTACTGTGCTAGACTAACTGAGACTTGTCATGGCACTTGTATACTGTTGCTCTCTCGATGGTCTGATTGCTTCTATTGTTCTCCTCATTTGTACGTCGCTTTGGATAAAAGCGTCTGCTAAATGATTAAATGTAAATGTACATTACTTTTCCTTCACACCCCACAGAAGTTGTAACTGTGTATCTTCCACATAAATGTTACTAATAACATATTTCTGCCTCATCATTTGAACAAAATCCACATTGGATCGCAATCAGAAGTTATTACAAACACTCAATAGTGATTAATAGTGACATTCAAGAAGTGTTGTATTAATCTCATTAATTGTCATGTGTAGCTTGAAGCTAATTGTAATTTCTCCATTACCCATATACAATTATATTTCATTATGTATTTTATGAAATCACATAAGTTTGTAAGAAACGGTTTAATTTTCCAAAAATATTATTAATTATAGTAATATAATGTAGCACATGGTGATCAGAGGGATGTAAAGCCAGAGTAAAGTAAAGCCACAACTTACACAACAGTGCTCAGATCATCTTTTTTCCTGACAAAATCAATATAATGCAATATTTCTATCTGCTGAATGTAAGCTTTTCCATATTCCAAGCTTGCCTGCTGCACTGAGACATCACATGTATATGCGAGTCATAAATCTAGGAATTATTTGATTGTTGGATTTTAAATCAGCGGGTCGAGGCATCAAAAGCAAGTAACTAAGCTGTTTTATGGATGGTAACTGTAATATTATTACTGAAATCTTATTAGTAATTAGTTACACTACTATTTACTGCAAAAAGTAATATTATTACAGTAACTAGTTACTGCCCAACACTACAGAGCGCTCAGAACTTCAGACTGGGCTGAAAGTTCACCTTCCAACACGACAATCACCCTCCACACACAGCCAAGACAATGCAGGAGTGGCTTAGGGACGACTCTGAACGTCCTCGAGTGGACTTGGAACCAATCAGACATCTTTGGAGAAACCTATAAATGGCTGTCCACCGATGGTCTCCAGCCAACCTGACAGAGCTTGAGATGATCTAAAGAGAAGAATGAAAAAACAAAAACAAATGCAGAGGTGCAAAGCTTGTTGCATCATACCCCAAAAAGACCTGAGGCTGTAATTGTTGCCAAAGTGCTTTAACTAAGTTTGTATGTAATTCACACTTACATACTGATATACTCTAACAGCAGATCATTTCAGTTCAAATTCGAAATATATTATTGTATACCATTTCCTGTATTGGAGGCAATCTGAATGACACAATCCTGATAAGCAGATTATAAACACAAACAGTCAAAGTGAGCATGAATCAGTTTGTGAAACTTCGACTTTGCGAGAGATTACTAAATGTGACTAGTGCAAGAAGCATGATGCAATATGAAGCAATAATACATTGACTGATTCTGTCGTCCTGTTTGTTGTGTGTGTGTGTGAGTTCTTTGTGGAAACGGATGTAAACTCAGTGTGCCAAGTACTGACAGATGTACTCTAAGAAAGACTCGCACACATCACAGTTAAACACACTCACTCAGCAACAGGTAGGATGATTCAGCAGGTGTGTGTGTGTTTGTTTGTTTTTCTGCCGATACAAGATATCTGCTGGATAAAAGCATCTGCTAAATGACTAAATGTAAATGATACTTTTATTGTTTCATTTTTAGAACACCCCAGCAACCGCATAGCAACTACTTGGAACACCCCAGCAACCGCGTAGCAACTACTTAGAACACCCAGCAACCGCGTAGCAACTACTTAGAACACCCAGCAACTGCGTAGCAACTACTTAGAACACCCCAGCAACCGCGTAGCAACTACTTAGAACACCCCAGCAACCGCGTAGCAACTACTCCGACCACCACAGCAACCGCATAGCAACTACTCCGAACACCCCAGCAACCGCATAGCAACTACTCCGAACACCCCAGCAACCGCATAGCAACTACTCCGAACACCCCAGCAGCCGCATAGCAACTACTCCGAACACCCCAGCAACCGCATAGCAACTACTCCTAACACCCCAGCAACCGCATAGCAACTACTCCTAACACCCCAGCAACCGCATAGCAACTACTCCGAACACCACAGCAACCGCATAACAACTCTACTCCGAACACCACAGCAACCGCATAGCAACTACTCCGAACACCACAGCAACCGCATAGCAACTACTCCGAACACCCCAGCAACCGCATAGCAACTACTCCGAACACCCCAGCAACCGCATAGCAACTACTCCGTCTTTCGGATGAGACGTTAAACCGAGGTCTTGACTCTCTGTGGTCATTAAAAATCCCATGACACTCATCGTAAAGAGTAGGGGTGTAACCCCGGTGTCCTGGCCAATTTCCCTCCACTGGCCTTTGTCAATCATGGCCTCCTAATAATCCCCATCCACTTGATTGGCTCTATCTCTCTCTCCTCTCCACCTGTAGCTGGTGTGTGGTGAGTGCACTGGCGCCGTTGTCCTGTGGCTGCCGTCGCATCATCCAAGTGGATGCTGCACACTGGTGGTGGTTGAGGAGAGACCCCCTCATATGATTGTAAAGCGCTTTGGGTGTACAACAATACACAATAAAGCGCTATATAAATGCTTCATTCATTCATTCATTCAACTACTCCGAACACCCCAGCAGCCGCATAGCAACTACTCCGAACACCCCAGCAACCGCATAGCAACTACTCCTAACACCCCAGCAACCGCATAGCAACTACTCCTAACACCCCAGCAACCGCATAGCAACTACTCCGAACACCACAGCAACCGCATAGCAACTCTACTCCGAACACCACAGCAACCGCATAGCAACTACTCCGAACACCACAGCAACCGCATAGCAACTACTCCGAACACCCCAGCAACCGCATAGCAACTACCCCGAACACCCCAGCAACCGCATAGCAACTACTCCGAACACCCCAGCAACCGCATAGCAACTACTCCGAACACCCCAGCAACCGCATAGCAACTACTCCGAACACCCCAGCAACCGCATAGCAACTACTTACAACACCCCGGCAACCGCATAGCAACTACTCCGAACACCCCGGCAACCGCATAGCAACTACTCCGAACGCCCCGGCAACCGCATAGCAACTACTCCGAACGCCCCGGCAAACGCATAGCAACTACTCCGAACGCCCCGGCAAACGCATAGCAACTACTCCGAACGCCCCGGCAAACGCATAGCAACTACTCCGAACACCCCAGCAACCAAATAGCAACTACTCCGAACACCCCAGCAACCGCATAGCAACTACTCGGAACACCCCAGCAACCGCATAGCAACTAGGGCTGGGCGATATATTGCATGCGATATGCATGCGCATCTCGTCAGTAAAGCCGGTTCCTTGATTAGCGGTTAATCTCCATCACCTGTTTTCAAATGGAGCGGCATTTAATACACGGAGCCGTAGTTCACAGACAAGCTACGCATATATCGCGTTCATATCAAAGGCGATATATCAGTCGATATATGCGTAGCTTGTCAGTGAACTACGGCTCTGTGTATTAAATGCCGCTCCATTTGAAAACAGGTGATGGAGATTAACCGCTAATCAAGGAACCGGCTTTACTGACGAGATGCGCATGCATATCGCATGCAATATATCGCCCAGCCCTAATAGCAACTACTCGGAACACCCCAGCAACCGCATAGCAACTACTTACAACACCCCAGCAACCGCATAGCAACTACTCGGAACACCCCAGCAACCGCATAGCAACTACTCGGAACACTCCAGCAACCGCATAGCAACTACTCCTAACACCCCAGCAACCGCATAGCAACTACTCCGAACACCCCAGCAACTGCATAGCAACTACTCTGAACACCCCAGCAACCGCACAGCAACTACTCTGAACACTCAGCAACTGCATAGCAACTACTCTGAACACCCCAGCAACCACATAGCAACTACTCCGAACACCCAGCAACCGCATAGCAACTACTCCGAACAACCTGCAACCGCATAGCAACTACTCCGACGGCAACCGCATAGCAACTACTCCGAACACCCCGGCAACCGCATAGCAACTACTCCGAACGCCCCGGCAAACGCATAGCAACTACTCCGAACGCCCCGGCAAACGCATAGCAACTACTCCGAACGCCCCAGCAACCGCATAGCAACTACTCCGAACACCCCAGCAACCGCATAGCAACTACTCCGAACTCCCCAGCAACCGCATAGCAACTACTCCGAACACCACAGCAACCGCATAGCAACTACTCCGAACACCCCAGCAATCTTTCATTGAACTAAAATCACATTCAAGACCATTTCAATCCGAATTCAGTTCTGTTTGTTTGTTAAATGTGAATCAGGAAGAATGATTGAGATACAGACTAACCAGATCATGTGATCTAGAGAGAAACTGATGAGAAAAGTTTGAGTTTCGACTTTCGATTGCAAACTCTGGGAGCTTTCCATTTAATCTCATTCTTGATTTTTCACACTTTATGTCTGAGGTTGATGTGAAGTTTAGACAATGTTATTTTGTGTTCTTATTCTCACAATATTTCAATGCTCTGAATGTTATGAAACTTCTCTGGAAAGGGAGCTTTGAGTCTGAAACTCAAAGTTGAAATGTGTGAGAGAGACAGAAAGCAGAAGTGACATATCTCCTCCGATCACACCGTTTCCTCTCGCAGTTACACAGCGGAAGACGCCACTTCCTCAAAAAGACACAACACGCTCCTCGCAAACACCTCCGACTGCAAGACGCAGGTAAACACACACGTCTGTGCTCCGCTGCCATCGGGATGGAGGCGTTCAGCTCGAAGGACATGGCCATGAAGGCCCAGAAGAAGATCCTCAGTCACATGGCCAGTAAGTCGGTGGCTCATATGTTCATCGATGACAACAGCAGCGAGGTTCTGGACGAGCTGTACCGCGTCTCCAAGGAGCACACGGGGAACCGCAACGAGGCTCAGAAGGTGGTGAAGAACATGATCAAGATCGCCGTGAAGGTGGGGGTACTGTTCCGACACGGCAAGTTCAGCGCGGACGAGCTGAGTGTTGCGCAGGGCTTCAGGAAAAAACTCCACCATGGAGCCATGACGGCCATCAGCTTCCAGGAGGTACAAACACTCGCATTCATCAGTCGTATTTACATGCTAACGATGTATTATGATTAATCATAAGCAGTGCTACTGCTGATGGTCTTAAAGTTCAATGTGTGCGTCATCCTGCAGTGTTTGTGGTGTCATTTCACACCAGCCAGGAAGAAACCACTTAGAAACCATCAACAGTAACCTTGCGGCCACATAGCGACTACTCAGAACAATTAAATTCAAGTTTATTTGTATAGCGCCTGTTACGATACAATCATTGCAAAGCAGCTTTACAGGAAATTAAGTTTCCACAATATATTTATATACTGTAGAAACTTAATATATTTAACTTATGGAAAAATTTGGTAATTGTGTATGTTGTCTGAGGGTTGGCATCCTCTGAGGTGCTCTGAGGGGTCGGCATCATCTCTTCTCAGGTGTTTGATCATCTCTGATCATTTAAGGGTTGGATCCAGACTGAAGCTTGTGAAGGATGTTAATCCCGTGGCAGAAACAGAGAAACAAATAGACATAATTAGCGTAGCTGTTGTTCCATCCAAGCAAAGATAATTTGTTCAACCAAAGCTAAAGAATAATAATGTGCGTTTGATCAGATATAACTGCTGTACAAAATTATGAGATGCATTATATGAATGCTTGGCTAAAGAGATGTGTCTTTAATCTAGATTTAAACAGTTAGAACACCCCAGGAACGGCATAGCAACTACATAGAACACCATAGCAACCACTCAGAGCACCTTAGCAACTACATAGCAACCACCCAGAACACCTTAGCAACTGGGTGTTCTAAGTAGCAACCGCATAGCAACTACTCAGAACACCCTAGCAACCACATAGAACACCATAGCAACCACTCAGAGCACCCTAGTAACTACATAGCAACCACCCAGAACACCCTAGCAACTGGGTGTTCTAAGTATCAACCGCATAACTACTCAGAACACCCCAGAAACTGCATAGCAACTACAAAGAACACCATAGCAACCACTCAGAGCACCCTAGCAACCGCACAGCGACTACTTATAACACCCTAGCAACCACCCAGAACACCCTAGCAACTGTGTGTTCTAAGTAGCAACCGCATAACTATTCAGAACACCCCAGAAACTGCATAGCAACTACTCTGAACACCGCATAACAACTACTCTGAACCCTAGCAACCACCCAGAACACCCTAGCAACTGGGTGTTCTAGGTAGCAACCACATAACATTTACTCAGAACAACTTTACAGAACACCCTAGCAACTGCATAGCAACAATTTAGATCACACTAGCAACCACATAGCAACTACTTAGGACACCCTAGCAACTGCATAGCAAAAATGTAGAATGCCCTAGCAGCCACATAGCAACCTCTCAAAAGACCATAGAAATCACATAGAAACTACCTAAAACAGCCTAGCAACTGCATAGCAACTACTTAGGATACCTTAGCAACCACCCAGAAGACCCTAGCAACTGCACTGCAACTATTTAGCCCTAGCAAACACATAGCAACCAACCAGAAGATGCTAGTGACTTTTAGCTCTGGCAGGAACAACTTTTTTTTAGAAAATGTAAGCAATCCGCGACTGAATAATATTGCTCTAATGTTGATTTCAAAATAAATAACCGCATGCATCTGTGAAAAATGTCGATCTCGCTCATGTCATGTCTCTCGAATATTTTAATTTTTTGCATCTTCAGCTCTGTTTTTTTATGGAGGCCCATTTCTGTCACGGAATTAAAAATAATAATAAAGATAATTGCACCTTTTATCTCACAATTCTGACTTTTCCTCAGAATTGTGTGAAATAAACTCGCAATTCTGAGAACATAGTCTTTTTTTCTCCTCAGAACTGGACTTTATAACTTGCAATTGCGAGTTTATATAATGACACTTCTGAGAAAAAAAGTCACAATTGCGAGATAAAAAGTCGCAATTACCTAATTACCAATTAGGCTTCCTTAGTTTTTCTGCTGATGCTCTATTCTGAAGAGTTAAGAATAAGGACTCTTATTTTGAAATGTCTTAAAACGATGCAATATGTGCGTAAATTACTGACATAAAGTTGGACGTTCGATATTCACAAATTAAGGGACCGTCTCTAAAGTTACATGCGATATCGGTATACACTTTTCTAACTTCAATAGCATCTGAGGAGAATGACTTACAATCATAAAAGTAACTAAACTGTTCATCTAGGTGTCAACTATAATGCACACCTTTTACAGTTTTGATATTTATATAAAAAAAAAAACTGTTAATCATATGTAAAAATTGCTACTTTTCACTACGAAATGGGCTCAAACGCAAATTTAAAGCTCAATAACATCCGAACAGAATGACTTACAATCATAAAACAACTGTAAAGTGTTCATCTAGGTGTCAACTATAATGCACATCTTTTATATTGTTGATATTTATTCAAATAAACTCTAAATCATATGCAAACATGTTGCATATGTTTATTTATTACAATAAACTGTAAATCATATGTAAAAATTGCATTTTTTCACATATGATTTACAGTTTTTTTTATAAATATCAACAATGTAAAAGATGTGCATTATAGTTGACACCTAGATGAACAGTTAACAGTTGTTTTTATGATTGTAAGTCATTCTAACTCAGACAGTTAGAAAAGTGTATACCAATATCGCATGTAACTTTAGAGACGGTCCCTTAATTTGCGAATATCGAACGTCAAGCCTACTTTATGCCAGTCAGAAACTTGACAAAGTAAAAAAAAAAAAGTGTGCATCCTTTTCGATTAGCTGTGAATAAGTGTCTGCTAAATGCATGAATGTGAATGTTTAATAATGAGCGTGCGTGTGTGTGTGCGTCAGGTGGAGTTCACCTTCGATAAGAGCGTGATGATGGAGCTGCTGTCCGAGTGTCGTGATTTACTGCTGAAGCTGGTGGAGAAGCACCTGACACCCAAATCTCTGGACCGCATCAGACACGTGTTCAACCATTACTCGGACCCGGAGCTCCTCACGCACCTGTACGACCCTCAGGGCACTCTGTGTCCCAACCTCAGCAAGATCTGCAGCGGTCTGAACCGCATGATCGAAGAGGGCAAGCTCTGAACACACAGAGAGAGACGAGCTGGACTCAAAGACTGGACTTCAGAGCTTCTGTACCTGTTCTCACAGAGACACTGAGCTCAGGGGAGCAGCATCCCTCGAGTCTGATTGGGCGATTCGCACTCAACAAGAACACGTGCAGCTCATATTTCATGCTTCAGAATCAGAAGATTTAAAGAGACAGTCCACCCAAAAATCAGCATTCTGTCATCATCATCATGTTATGAACGACTGACTTCTCAGCTAACAGGGAACGTTGTCAGAATGTTATAGCAAGGTTCTCTCAACGTTACGAACGTTTGTGCAACGTTATCTGGTCTTTAATATCATTCTCAAAACAAAAACATTATTTATACATTATTCATGGAACGTTTTTCCTGAAACATTTGGTTTATTTTTTTTCCGAACATTTAAAACTAACGTTCCCATAACGTTTGGGAAATCATAACATTAAATGTTCCCTGATGTTTTCTCTAAAGTTCACATAACCCAGAATTATTATTATACATTTTCAAAATACTGGAAGTTTGGATGGTTCAGAAAACATTTACTTACAAAATACGTTTGTTTGTTTTTTTCAAAACATGAAAGTAAATGGGGTCCAATAAAATACATTTAATGTTTAACAGTCATACAGTTTTGAAACAGATATATGATGACAGAATGATCGTTTTTGGGTGAACAATCTCTATCTCGAAAATTATGTTTTGCATATAGAAAATGAATCCATTTTAATATGATTAGGTTTTTAACATTATTTTCACCTATGAATATTACCAAATAGAACTTATGCAACGCTGGATTTTATGCAGTTCTACAGTATTCTCCAGTAAAATAATTCATAAGTTTTCCTGTTTTGTTCAAAAGCAGAAGTATTAAGAGTTGAAAACAGAATGGAGCATCTGAATGGATTAAAGTTTAATAATAAAGTGTTGTTTTATTGCAAATATTCTCTACAGAAGCCTTTTCTTCAGCTCGGAGATCTCTTGATATGATCTGGTCTATCTTTTTGGCACCAGACGTCATCTAATTTAACTTCTACTTCAACTGCAGATCTGAGAACATATTTTAAAGCTGAAATGTGTTCACCCTCAGACCATACGAGATGCAGATGAGAAATGTAGCATTGCATTGCACTTGATCATCAATGGATGCTCTGCAGTGAATGGGTGCCGTCAGAATGAGAGTCTGATAAAAACATCACAATAATCCACACCACTCCAGTCCATCAGTTAACATCTGGAGAAGACAAAAGCTGAAACAAATCCAGCATTAAGACGTTTATAACTAAAATACCATAGAGTCCATAATCCATAATAACTCTCCTCCAGTGAAAAAGTGTTCTGGTCTGAATCAGGAGAGAAATCTGCATCAGATCAAGCAGCGTTTACAAGACAAAACAGCTCTAAACTAATATGTGTCTGGATTTTGATGTGAGAGACAACAGCAGATGCACTTTTTCACTGGAGGAAGAGTTATTATGGATTATGGACTCTATGGTATTTTATTTAAAATCATCTTAATGCTGGATTTGTTTCATCTTTTGTCTTCTCCAGATGTTAACTGATGGACTGGAGTGGTGTGGATTATTGTGATGTTTTTATCAGACTCTCATTCTGACGGCACCCATTCACTGCAGAGCATCCATTGCTGAGACACTGATGCAGAGACACATTTCTACAAACCTGATGAAGAAACAAACTCATCCTGATCTCGGATGAAGAAAGAACATCATCTTTGGCTGAACTATTCCTTTAACATTACTAAGAAAATGCATTGAGAAAGTGAGCTTATTTTATACTGACTTTAAATAACAGATTTCTGCACATTTAATATGATCACATTTGTTTTGCAAGATAAGTACTGAAATAAGAGGTAAACACTATTGAATTCTTTATTGGACTGAAAAAGCTAGAAAAATACAAAAATGAGAAAATGAAGAGTTGAGAGCCAGCGCTGGTGATGTGAACAGAACCCAACAGCTGAATCAGTCCTGCAGAGTCACTTAATAACGAAGCTTTGAATCTCTGAATATGATTCAGTTGACACCGGTACAGTAACACTTTACAATACGGTCTCATTTGTTCACATTATTTAATAGATGAGCTAACATGAACTAAAAATGAGCAATATATATATATATATATATTAGTGCTGTTAAATGATTAATCGTGATTAATCACATCCAAAATAAAAGTTTTTGTTTAAATAGTATGTGTGTGTGTACTGTGTGCATTTATTATGTATATGGGTCAATGACGTATAAGGATTTTCGACAAGCAAACTTGAGATTTTTCAAATACAAAAAAATAATATATTGCAATTATTCAAACATTAAGAATGTTGTGTGCACATAAATTCATATTAAACTTTTAAATTGAGTGATTTTAGTGTTTTTTTCATCTAGGTGAACTGGCCATAGCTTTTTAAAAAAATGTCAGGTGGTGCGACCATGATTTATCTTAAAATTAATTAATTTCCTTAACATGCATAACATTTTTTATAAGTTCTCAGTTATTAAAGTGTTTAGAAACAAAGTATTTAAAATTTTGTAAATAATTCTCATATTTTTGTTCTAAAGATTATAGAATAAAAAAGAACAAATAATAAATAATTATTCACAAAAACTCCAAAAAAATTAAATACTTTGTTTCTAAACACTTTAATTATTGAGAAATAAAAAAAAAATGTTAAGAAAATTAATTTTAAGATAAATCACGGTCGCACCACCTGACATTTTTTTTATTCATCTAGATGAAAAAACACTAAAATTACTTAATTTAAAATTCTAATATGAATTTATGTGCACACAACATTCATAATGTTTGAACAATTGCAATAGATATTATTTTTGTATTTGTCGAAAATCCTTATACGTCATTGACCCATATATAAACACACACATGCATGTATATATTTAAGAAAAATATGTTACGTTTATATATTTATATATAATATAAATTATATAAATAAATGCATGTAAATATTTTCAAAATACTGTATGTGTGTGTGTTTATATATATACACATAATAAATACACAGAACACACACATATACTATGTAAACAAAAACTTGTATTTTGGATGTGATTAATCGCGATTAATCGTTTGACAGCACTAATATATATATATATTTCTAGCATTTATTAATCTATGCATAAGTGTATTAGTAAATGCTGAAATTATCAAACTAAGAAATGCAGTACAAGTATTCTTCATTGTTAGTTAATGTTAACTTATGCTGACAAATGAAACCTTATTGTAAAGTGCTCATTCTGACAGTTTTGGATCACAACTTTAGCTGAATTTATCAACATAAATGTCCTCAAACACAGTCAGACCGGAGTGATGTGGATTGAAGCACTCAAAAGCAGTCTAGGTGGTGATTACGGTCTGTTTGACGATGGCTTTCGGTCGCGTGCTCTTTGCGGCCGCTGCCGGCGAATCGCTGACGTCACTGTTTCCGCTGAAGTTTCCGGAAGCGTTGGGAAAACCGTGTGCCGTGATGTATTTCTGGTAAGCCTCGCGGATGATGCGGAAGGCTCGGGCGTTGGCGTAGGGGATGTCCGTCACGGGGTCGCGATACAGCGCGGGTTTATGGGTAACGGGACACACCTCCTGAACGGGCTGGGCGGGGCTGGAGCGAGCCGACGCCGGAAAGGCGGAGTTAAACGCCTCATCGTCACTGAAGGTGATGTAAGTGCGAGAGCACAGAGACCCCGCCCCCTGCGAAGGTGATGAGGAAGTGGGCGTGGCTTGGGGCGTGTCCTGGTCCAGCCTATAACAGGAGATGAGTTGTTATAATCATTGACTATGTTTACATGGACATCAGTAATCGAATTATTTACCTTATTCTAAACAAGACAATATTATGATTAAGGTGTTTATATGAGTTGCTTTTAGAATATTCCTTTCATGTTCCCGTTTTACATGTTATAGTACATAGATCGATTATAATAGCACACGTCATTACGTCCCCTCCAGAATTTCACATATAAACATATAGTTAGTCTTCGTTATGATGCCATATAAAGTTTTGGGTGTTTCATTTTTAATTTACTGAAAGCTTCAAGTGCAGTTAATTATTTGTCATGCTGTACATGCAAACAGACGATGGAGTTGAAGCCATGCTCTTTTGTTTGCCGAGTGTTTATACTGCGCTTCAATAAAACAATTTAATAGGAATACTCCACGTCTTAATTTGATTTGTGTTTACTTCGAGTATGACTTTAGCCGGATTAAGGTAATCAAAAATCTCTGTTTGCATGGTAGACTCTTAATCAGAGTATTGTTTTAATCGTATTAAAATCAGAATATTCTGTTGTCCATGTAAACATACTCATTGTTATTGTTAACTAAATCTAATGAAATGTTGTACAATGAAGCAAAGCTGAAATAAAATGAAATATAAATATTAGCTAAAAACTTAAAATAAATGAAAATTAGAAATGCATTGGCAGCTACCTGAAATAAATGATACACACTATTAGTTTTACATAGTTATACACACTAAGCTGACATACCCAAATTACTGAAACTGAAAACTAAAACGAAAATAGATATACATTTCATTTATTATAACTTTTTTCTTAATTCATTACATTTAAAAAAAAAAAAAAAAATATGAAAACTGAAAATATAAAAATAAAAGCTAATTCTAAATGAATTAATTATTAATTCAATACTATTTAATTATTAAAAATATAAGAATAGTAATAATTGTTAATAATAATTATATAATACTAATAAGCAGCAAACACAATTTTACAGTATATTTGTTAAGTGAGTGTTTCACTCAAATAAAAAATTATTAATAGAATTTCCAGAGATGTGAACTCATAAAAGTTTAAGTCAGCATGAAATGTAAAATTACTCTATATTCATGTTACTGATCTAATTGTGAATTGTGCATTTCTGTTTCTTTTCTTTTTGTATTATATGTGTGTGTGTGTGTGTGTGTGTGTGTGTGTGTGTCTGTGCGGGTTTATGTGGTTTATGAGGACACAAATTTGTATAATGACATGGGTATGACAGAGTTATTACAATATGAAGGTGTTTTATGAGGACACTGCCTATGTCCCCGTAATTCAAAAGGCTTAAAAAACATACTGAATGGTGTTTTTTTTGAAAATCTAAAAATGCACACAGTCTCCTGTGAGGGCTAAGTTTAGGTGTAGGGTAGGTGTAGGACAATAGCACACACAGTTTGTTCAGTATAAAAACCATTACGCCTATGGAGAGTCCCCGTAAACCACAAAAACCAACGTGTGTGTGTGTGTGTGTGTGTGTGTGTGTGTGTGTGTGTGTATGTATGTATGTATATATATATATATATATATATATATACACACACCACACACACAATACATACATATGTTTATATTTCACTATTATTTACTATTTTCACTATCTTTAATTACTAAAATTAAAAAGGAATTGTCCCTATCTCAATTTAACAGTCAAAAATGTATAAAAGTATTTTTTTACATAATACCTAACAGTACTTATTTTAAACGTACTTAATTTTAGAAGTTTTTAAAGTACAAATATACTATTCAGATTCTGTCCATCTATCTTAGTTCAGAGTTTCACAAACTAGGGTTTGTGAGTCGATTATAAAAAAGCTAGTTATTAGCTAAATTCAAAAAGTTGAAATAAAATTATTCCAGCTTTCCAGGAACAAGTTAATGTTTTACAGTAATAGCAGTGTAGCATAACAAACCAGTTCCATCTAACCGCACCTATTATTGTTATTAATAACAGTTCATTATGTATAAATGTACCCTTCCACATCCACGTTCTCCTCCTTCATGAGAGCGTCTGGGACCAGCGGCATCAGCACTGAATGATAGCGAATGCTCGGCCCTTCAAAGCGTCTCTTCTTATGAACCTGCTTCTTCTTATTGGCCTCTAAACGCTCGTAGTTTTCTGAAAACACACACAGTAATGTGAACACACACTCATAATTAAATACTGGTGTTATTCCGGAAATCAGCTTTTGTTGTTCCTTTATTAAAAGGAGGTGAGATCCTACTATATTAGATAATTACAGACCAATTTCAAAGCTCTGTGTTTTATAAAAAATTGTATAAAGCCTTATTAGTGAACAGTTGACTTGTTATTTGAATGCAAACAAAGTGTTGTCTATTAATCAATCTGGTTTTCGTAAAAAAAAACAGCTGTTTTGAAAGTTTTAAATTATATTGTTTAATGGTGACTGATAATGGTGATTTTTGTGCGGCCCTTTTTATTGATTTATCAAAGGCTTTTGATACAGTGGATCGTGAAATAGTTGCATAGATTGAAGAGTGTTGGTTTATCAAGTCTTGTTATTCCTTGGTTTAAAAATTATTTAGTTGGAAGAACTCGATGTGCGCACAGGATGAAGGTAAACTATTTGAATCATTGGAGATAGCAAAAGGTGTTCCCCAAGGATCTGTGCTGGGGCCGCTTTTATTTACCATTTATATAAATAGTCTTGATTATGACATTCAGGATGCCAAATTTAATTTTTATGCAGATGATTCTGTCATGTATTGCAGTGCTTCTTCTGGACAGCAAGCCTTGTATAAGCTTCAGTTAGCTTTTGATGTCATTCAATTATGGTTTTGCAATTTAAAACTTGTTCTTGATGCTGATAAAACCAAGTACATGTTATTTTCAAGTTCCCTCTTAATGTTCTGTGATTGAATTAGTAAAAGAGTATAAATATCTTGGCATCATTGTTGACGATATCTTTTGGCTCTCATATTACTGAATTGAAGAAAAAATTAAAAATTAAGCTTGGGTTTTGTTTTAGGAACAAGTTTTGTCTTTCATTTAATGCAAGAAAGAAATTGGTTTCTGCTACTTTTTTTATCTGTACTTGAGTATGTTGACAGTGTATCAATTCGCACCATCATATGTTCTTTCTTCTTCAGATGCTGTTTATCATGACGCTCTAAGATTCATATCAGATTGTAAACTCATCAGAGTTCAACAGAGTAGCTTGGCCTTCTTTGTCTATTAGAAGAAAAACGCACTGGTATTTAATTATTTATAAAGCCATTTTGGGGATATTGCCTACATATCTCTTATACAACAGAGAAATGTTAAGAAATATTTCCTTGTTATACTCTCTGTTCATTTAGTTTGAACTGAATTGAATTAAGAAGGCTTTTATGTATGCAGCTCCGTCTGATTGGAATCTTCTTCAATCAAAAGTGAAATTACAAAATTTGTTGTCTTTGGATCATTTTAAATCAGTTATTCAGCAAATGGAAGATGACTCGATGTGTAATTGTTATATAAATATGTGTTCTGAGTTTGTCACACAACAGAAAAATGTGTTATTAACCACCCAGATTAATTTGAATGATAAAAAAACCCCACCAAGTAACTAAAATAAGTTATCAAAATCTTTGAAAAATAAGCAGGACTCTCTGCTCTCAAACGCTGGGGGCGTGTCCGCTGTCAGCGCTGAAACCACGCCCACTCACTGAAACCACGCCCACTCGCGGGAAAGCGGCCGTCTCTCTCAACTGTCAAATGAATGCACTACAACCTGAATGGATGCTACTGATGCTACCTCTAGTAGCTTAATTGGATTTATACAGATATATATGTGTGAGCGTGCAAGTCTGGTATTTAATTGTAGACGCGCGTCAGCGCTGCATTGAGTTGAAACCTTCTCGTCGTCAAGGCGAGCGCGGCTCATGGTTGCTCAGCAACGGCGAACACCACCAGAGCGCATTCGGCCACATATTGATGTCTCTGGGCTAAGACCCGGGTATCCATTCACCCTAGAACCGTCCCTGCCTAGAATCTGTATATCTAACATCACAGACATTCAAAAAGACAAACTAAGACCTTGACCTCTCAACATAGTTATTATAGTGTTAGGGGCGGGGCCACGCTCGTGGCTACATTGCATCATCGAGCCACTGTTTTAGCCCCGCCCCCAAAAAATCCTGAACACAGAATTGGTGAAAAACTGTTTAACGGTTTAACTCCACAATTCAGTACTACAAAGTTCAGAGTCTTTGTAATGTGTTTCAGCAATACATTTCTAACATTTGTAATGCGTTTAGAAACAATTCTCTTTACACGGACTTTAAGTGTTCTTAGTTTGTTTTTTGTAAATCTTGTGATGAAACTAATTGTATCGCTGCCGTTTTGGCCAGGACACTCCTGTAAAAGAGATTTTTTTAATCTCAGAGAGTCTTAGGGCTGTCAAAAGCCTATTCTGTCAAGAAATGACTTAGAGAAGGTTATTAATGCCTTTGTTTTGTCTCGTCTGGACTATTGCAATGTGTTGTATGTGGAGTCACGCTTGCAATTGGTTCAGAATGCATCAGCTAGGCTGCTAAGAAAAGTCATCATGTCTCTCCTATTTTAGCTTCTCTCAAATGGCTGCCAGTGAACTACAGGATAAAATATAAAACTCTTTTATATGTTTTAAAGCAGTGCATGGGATGGCTCCTGCTTACGTGTCTGAGCTCATTGCTGTTCGTCAAGCACCTAGGTCTCTAAGATCCAATAATAAGTTATTGCTTACTGTCCCTCGTACTCATTTAAAGTTAAAAGGGGATCAGGCCTTTGCTGTTGCAGGGCCGAAGCTCTGGAATAGACTTCCTCAGGTACTTAGAGAGGTCTCAACTTTAAATGAAGTCAAAAACTACCTCTTGTCTTTAGCCTTTGAGAGTGTGGGCTAGTCTTTGCGGTTTTAGTAGAATGTGTGTTGTTTTAAGTTGTGTGTTTTAATGAGTGTTTCTTGATTGTACAGCACTTCGGTCTGCAGGTGCAGTTGTAAAGAGCACTATAAATAAAGTGAAATGAAAATGGCTGAAAAGCTAAATTCGAATTTTGTACTTAAATATTATCAATATTCGAATTTAAAAGGCGTAATTTCAGTTTGGGGTTAAAAAGCTTTTGTCTTCTCTCCCGAGGCCACAAGAGGGCGCATCGAGCAAAATATTACTAATGCACGTTTCTTCAAAGCAATAAAATAAAACTACTATCTTTGAAAAAAGTGCATAATGTTTAAAATAATGTTTATAAACCATATATAATTAATTAAGTTGCTTAAACAATTAGAAACAAAACAGCATCATGGATGTATGTATAATACAAAGGACCGAAAACCAGTCACAAAGAGTACTTTCTTCATTTAAAAACATAAGATGCAGTGGGATGCAGAAAAAACGACATATTTTTTTAAAAGTTGAACTTACATTAATGTTACATGGCTTTCTAAACATACGTCTCACTTGTGCGAGATGCGAGTGCAGCGGTGATAGATGTCTCTATAGAAAATGCGACAAATATGTGTTCTGTGTGAACGGCTTGGTTTCAGTTTTGACGTAAACAACAACATCTCCGCATTGATTTTCTCTTTTTCCGCAATATTTTCAAATGAATAACGTAGCAGCGCCGCATCCAGTGGGTTCAACTGGATAGGCTAAAAAAAGCTTTAAAGTGCCCCTATTATGTATTTGTGAAAATGATCTTTCATGCAGTGTGTAAGTGAATGAAAACATCCTGCAACGTTTTAAATCTGAAAGAGCACCGTGTATAAAGTTATTGTCTCTCAAACGAAAGAGTCGACTCTGAATCATTGAAACGAGTCGTTTTTAAAATGAATCCCAAGCCGTTTCATGTTGACGTCAACATTAGCATATTACCCGCCCACTTGTTGGTCTTTTAGCATTGGTCTGAATGAAAATGCACATTCATTCTTTGCCACTAGGTGCCGCTTTTGGAGCGTTAAGGCCTCGATATACTTCAAACGGAGGCGGGGTGTAGATTAATGTAAACATGTGTCACGACGCTCGTATGCCCTAAACACAACAACGATGCAATGATGCTGTATCTAGGTCTTTTATTAAACTGGATAAATTATTACACGATTTTATATTTTATGTGTTGTCATAATTTGATAAAAACAAAGGTTTATTATTGTATGTTATGGCATTTAATTTACTTTCGCTTATTGAAAGAACAACAGCAGTATGGTGTAACATTTATTTGAAACATGTATTTGGTACTTGCTACATTATATCTTTACTCTTTCCTTTCATGGCTTTGGAAAACCTGCATCTGATGTTTCTCAACGTCGCAATTTGCATAACTCCGGGTCGTCGACACCAAGCTTCGTTGCGATTTCTATCTAGGAATGAAATGCTTTCTCTGAATCTTTAAAGTCTCTCTTCGAGTGATCGTACAGGTGCTGGATATATCTGTGGTTCAGCTATTAGACACAGTGTATTTATCCTGCCTGACCTCCGTTGAAGGAGAAACGAACCGGGAAAAAAAAAAAGGCGGAGCTCCAGAACACACCCACTGATTGCGTAATCGCCACGGACCAATGGGAGCTCAAAGGTGTTTAGGAGCCAAAACGAACTTCCCAGAAAGTCGGCTTTGGTGAGCTGTATCGAACTCAAAAGGAACTTCGTTTCGGCCTGATTTTGTTAGAAATGACGTCATATCAGTTCATTCGTCGATTTCGTTTGAAGTATATCGGGGCCTTTAAAAGCTCACAAACACTGCTTTAAATGAAATCGGACCAATCGGCGTAGATTACCATCATGCAAAGGAGGGGTTTGGAAAAATTAATCGTTGAGTGAATCGTTTGGGAGTCGTTGAGCAAGTAAGGTAAAAATAAATGCATATTATAAGAATATGAAAGTGATTTTGACCTTGCATGCACGTCAACCTGTTGTTGGGGAAAATATGAACCTTTCATAACCCATAGTAGGGACACTTTAATATGCAATGACACTTACATCATCATCGCATCTTGTGGTAAGGCTTCCTGACACACACCTAAAATTCAAATGCATTGATTTTACATTCGAATGTGGATTTTTATTTTAAATTCGACGAATATTTGAAATTAAAGAAAAGTTGACAGCCCTAGAGAGTCTTTTCTGGTTAAATAAATCACATCAGTGGTGTAATGCTGTGAGTGTGTTGTGTTACCCAGTGATCTGAGGTTGATCTCGGCGGTGAGTTTGGCTTCGGCGAGCAGCTCGTCTTGAGTCAGCACTCGTTCGCTCAGAGCTCCTCTCCTCTTGCGCGGTGCCTCCAGCTGACGCTCCTGCAGACGCTCGTTCGTCTGCCGCGTGTGCTCGCTCGTCGACTTACGCACCGACTTACGCACTGCAACACACAAACACAACCTTATCAAGCTGCTTTAATACACAAAACACCTCGAAAAGATCAAAACTTTGCTGTTTCACACTCAATCTCCTCATGTCTTCTGGTTGATAGTTTAGAGTTGTTTATCCAGTAAAAGCTCTTTTAGTGTAATTATACAAGCGTCCAGCTTCAGTGTCAAATCTTGACTGATTTTGATCAAGTAAAGTCAGAATAACTGCAGTCATATCTCCAGATGAACTCTTACTGGACTGAAGCAGCTCAGCTTTACTTGATTCTCCATCAATCATGTTTTAGTCTCAAATCTGATCATCAGCATCTTTTGAGGAGCTTTACTTTCACTGTTCCTCATCTTCAT
>JALXFT010001665.1:955000-967500 GCA_023376895.1 Aspiorhynchus laticeps
GAGAGAGAACAAAGGGTGACTGTTGGGCCAGTAGCCAACATGTTTGATGTTCTCATGTAATTATTATTTTGTTATGTTTTTTTTTCTCCTTTATTTTTGTTTGTACTTGGTTTTCCTGTATTGAATTTTGGTGACTCTGTTACACTGTTTGGAGCATGCCCTGACAATAAAATTAAATCCCCTTTAAGAAACTTCAGAGTTTTACTTTTTTTTGCTGCCTGCCTAGCCACAGCTAAGACCATCCTTACTACAAACTGAATTCTGAAAATAACAGAGAATATGAATAAGTGTCATCTTTGAGCTCCATAAGATGGCAGCAAACTTCATCAGTCTCTCATGAATTCAGAGAAAAGACGCTCCTCGTGAAATATTAATGAACAAAAACAGGCTGGCTACAGTTGTTTATTCAATATCATTATCCATCTATGTTTTTTTCCAGCCAGGGTTTCTAAATTGCATAAAATGTCCAGGTTTTGTGTTTGTTTACCTATTGTTTTCGCAAGTTAATGACTGAAGGCTAGTTTGACCAATAGCGTGCGGCGCTGTATAAGATCGACCAATCGTGGCGCGAGTAGGCGGGATCTACAGAGAACTGCCAAAGCCATGCAAATACATGTGCATATAATAAAAGAGGACTGAAGAGAGACAGTCAGGAGAAAACAAAGGCAAAATATGGACATTTAGGCAATTTTAGAAACATGTCCGGGGATAAAGGAGACATATGTTCACCGTTTACTGTGATTCAGTGATTCTGTGTTGAAGTGTTCAGTCATTTGTGCTGCTAGGATGCTTGTATGGTGTTTAGTGTAGTTCATAACCCTGAGAATCTGACTCATGAGCCGACAGATGTGTTCCAGCAGCATTCTGATCGTACCACAACTTCTGAGCAATTACATCTGACAGGTGAAAATACATCAATAAACATAACTAAAAATACACTTTTAATTATTAAACACATAATTAATATTATTAAATATTTTTATTTTGTATTAGTACTGTCAAATGATTAATCGCATGCAAAATAAAAGTTTTTGTTTACATAATATATTTATGTGTACTGTATATTTATTATGTATATATTAATACAAACACATACAGTATATATTTTGAAAATCTTTACATGTCTATATTGATATTCATATCATTTATGTTATAAATAAATATATTTAATATATAAACGTAACATATTTTTCTGAAATATATACTGTATGTGTGTGTATTTATATAAACATAATAAATAAACACAGTACACACTCATATATTATGTAAACAAAAACTTTTATTTTGGATGTGATTAATCGTTTGGCAGCACTATTTTTTATTAAATGTATAATAAACATTATTAAATCGTAAATCTAGTTTTGATCTCTAGTAGGCTATTTCTTTCACATTTGCATTTAGTCTAAATGTGACATGCTTCTGTATATAAAGGGTGAAATTAAATATATTTTCAATTTCAAAATATATTTAATTGAGCTTCACTGTTTACAACATACATTTAGCATTTATATTTAAAATATAGTTTGGCCAGAAATATTTTTATTTATTAATGTTTTAATTTAATTTATTTTATTTTATTTTATTTTATTTTATTTTATTTTAATTTAATTTAATTTAATTTAATTTAATTTAATTTAATTTTATTTTTTATTTATTTATTTATTTTAATTTAATTTAATTTAATTTAATTTAATTTAATTTAATTTAATTTAATTTAATTTAATTTAATTCAATTCAATTTTATTTTATTTTATTTTATTATTTTATTTTATTATTTTATTTTATTATTTTTTTTTTTTTTAATTTAATGTTTTCTATTTTATTTATTTATTTATTTATTTTTTTTTTATTTAATTTAATTTAATTTAATTTAATTTAATTTAATTTAATTCTATTTTTTTTTTTTTTTATTTATTTTTTATTTATTTTTTTATTTTTATTTTATTCAAACCATGCACAAGATGACCCTTTACTCCAGAATACATTGATAACATATTCATATTGGATGTTTTACTGAATGAATTAATGCATTAACTCAAAAGCAGCTGTAAAAGAGTTATGACGTGCCAGGATCTTTGCTGGAGCTCTAGACTCTCTTCATGTACATTCAGATAAAGGTGAGTGTTTTAATCACAATGTTCTGGAGCGATTCATCCACACACACCCTCAACTGTCTCAGTCACACAAAGAAACAAACACACCTTAATCACGTAACAAAAGAAAAGAGCATACATTCTTTCTGGGTGACTCTGTTTGAACATGTTTTATATTTAATGCACAATGCAAATTCCTTAACAGCATCTCTAATGCAAATCATTAACAAATGTAACAGACGCTGCGCAGAATGACCTCTGGACCATCTGATGAACATCTGGACATTTGTTTAACTTTGTTTAAAAATAACTAGAACTAAAACTGAAATACATTTTTTTTTTAAATGAATGAAAATAACAAAAGCCCACAAAAATGACTAAAACTTAAACAAAAATAAATATAGGAAAAATAAAAACTAATTCAAAATAATAATAAAACTGCGTTTAAAAGAGATTACTGTTGTGGTTAATTAAAAGTAAATCCATAAATAAACATTTGTGTTCCTTGAAATAAAATAAACATGAACTGAAATAAAATCAAATATTTAAAAAATGTAACCCTGTTTTATTTCAGCTAATTGCCAGGGTAACATTTCTCATTTTCATTTAGTTTTAAAGAACTTGAAGAACTAAAATCACTAAAATTGAAAAAAATAATAATAATAAAATGACAAAAATTGCTAAAACTGTAACTAATATTAAAATGAAAAAATATAAAAATGATAATTATGTGTGTGCAATAATTAAAACACTTATACTTATTATATAATTAATAGCTTATTATTAATTGTATATATATATATATTAATGATTCAGAATATTAACCTATAATGGTGCGTCAATGATACTAAAATAGCATCATATTGCATATCATGAATGTTGTTGCTATAGAAACAAACATCAAATGTTGCATGAGTGAAATGCGTATGATCTGTTATGTAACATCTGGGTCACCATGAGTCTCACATCTGTTGGTAACGCCCATCCGTAACCATGACAACAGTATGTGTTTATGGGATGTGACTCTGCCCTCCGTGCGTTCAGCATCATGATGAAAGCAGTAGTAGTGGAGAAACTCTTGATGATGGTGGGATAGTCATGAAATCAGCTGATCAGACCACATTATCAGATCCTGAGTGATGTCCTCAATGCTTCTGAAGCCGGATCTGGATTTCAGGATGAGATCTGCTGCTGCTGCTGTATGTCGAGAACAATGGATATGAATGGAAAATCCCCAGCAATACCAAACCTTAGAAATGAGGTTATGGTTACGGTTAAATATGAAAACATTTGGTGCGTGTAGGTACTTTTCTCTCAACAGTCATGCTGGCATCCTGACCGATATGAGCCTAAAAAACAACCCATAAATCTATCACTCAGGAGATTTAAAAAAGATTTACGTATAATTTGTCTTTATTCATATCAAACACCTTACATGCACTTTTATCAACAAGTATAGAGCTAGAATTAAAATATATACAATAAAATAAAATAGCACATATATAATAAAAATAATAATAATAATACAATCAAAATCAAACGCCAGAGAAAGAAACATTTATGTACATTTGAAAATATTTTTTTACTTTTAAAGGATTGCAAAGACAAAGCAGAAAAATTAACAGTAGTGGATTCTTACTCAAAAATTTACATTTTACTTTTACAATATTACAAAGTATAATGAATAAATTAATAGTTGTGTTAAAGTATTTGAATTGGCATGTAAAATTCCCATGCATTTGCATTACACAGTTTTAGCATGAACAAATTAATAAAGTTGGGTCATGAACTGCCTTTTTTTATTATTTTGTACTGTTCTCTGAGGTCCCCTTACTGTATAATGTTATCAAGATTTTTTACATCAAAACAGCATAATTTTGAAGTAATAAGCTCTTTTCTGTGCTGTTTTAACCCCCCTCATCAGAACGCTGTTTGAATAGGCGTGGAGGATTGTAGACTCAGAGGTAAACGCCCCCTGCTGTGATTGGCTAATAGTTGTGTATGATTGACAGCCTACATTCCTCACAGATGGACGCTGCTGTGATTTAGGTTATAAATGCATAACTCAATACATATCAAAAGATCTGTAAGAAGAGACAAAGCAATAGTGATCACGTAATAGAAACAGTTACTCACACTTGCTGCGACATTACTGTCGAATCCAATATAGTCGTACAGCATCGTCTTTTAGTTTCAATCTTTCTGAAAATCCCGCGTTGAATTGTGCCTTGTTTGTAAACGAATCCGTGGTAAAGTGAAGTGAACAAAGGACCGAGCTCTTACTGCTTGGCACTGCACAGCGTCTTGTTGTCTTCAGAGCATCTTTATTGTTTGGTTTCTGCGGTGGGTGGGGCTAAACAGGAAGTGATGTAGAATCAGTGGGTGGGGCTAAACAGGAAGTGATGTAGAATTGGTGGGTGGGGCTAAACAGGAAGTGATGTAGAATTGGTGGGCGGGGCTAAATGGGCAGGGCTAAACAGGAAGCGATGTAGAATCGGTGGGCGGGGCTAAACAGGCAGCGATATAGAATCGGTGGGCGGGGCTAAACAGGAAGCGCTGTAGAATCGATGGGCGGGGCTAAACAGGCAGCGATGTAGAATGGGTGGGCGGGGCTAAACAGGAAGCGCTGTAGAATCCGTGGGCGGGGCTAAACAGGCAGCGCTGTAGAATCGGTGGGCGGGGCTAAACAGGCAGCGATGCAGAATCAGTGGGCGGGGCTAAACAGGAAGCGATGTAGAATCGGTGGGTGGGGCTAAACAGGCAGCGCTGTAGAATCGGTGGGCGGGGCTAAACAGGCAGCGATGCAGAATCAGTGGGCGGGGCTAAACAGGAAGCGATGTAGAATCGGTGGGCGGGGCTAAACAGGAAGCGCTGTAGAATCGGTGGGTGGGGCTAAACAGGAAGCGATGCAGAATCAGTGGGCGGGGCTAAACAGGAAGCGCTGTAGAATCGGTGGGTGGGGCTAAACAGGCAGTGATGTAGAATGGGTGAGTGGGGCTAAACAGGCAGCGCTGTAGAATCGGTGGGCGGGGCTAAACAGGCAGCGATGTAGAATCCGTGGGCGGGGCTAAACAGGCAGCGATGTAGAATCCGTGGGCGGGGCTAAACAGGCAGCGATGTATAATGGGTGAGTGGGGCTAAACAGGCAGCGCTGTAGAATCGGTGGGCGGGGCTAAACAGGCAGCGCTGTAGAATCGGTGGGCGGGGCTAAACAGGCAGTGCTGTAGAATCGGTGGGCGGGGCTAAACAGGCAGCGCTGTAGAATCGGTGGGCGGGGCTAAACAGGCAGTGATGTAGAATCCGTGGGCGGGGCTAAACAGGCAGCGATGTAGAATGGGTGAGTGGGGCTAAACAGGCAGTGCTGTAGAATCAGTGGGCGGGGCTAAACAGGCAGCGCTGTAGAATCAGTGGGCGGGGCTAAACAGGCAGCGATGTAGAATCGGTGGGCGGGGCTAAACAGGCAGCGATGTAGAATCCGTGAGTGGGGCTAAACAGGAAGTGATGTAGAATCGGTGGGCGGGGCTAAACAGGCAGAGATGTAGAATCAGTGGGTGGGGCTAAACAGGCAGAGATGTAGAATCAGTGGGTGGGGCTAAACAGGCAGTGATGTAGAATCAGTGGGCAGGGCTAAACAGGCAGCGATGTAGAATTAGTGGGTGGGGCTAAACAGGCAGCGATGTAGAATCAGTGGGCGGGGCTAAACAGGCAGTGATGTAGATCTTCTTCTGTGGGGGTGGGGTTTATCCACAATATTACATCATAGAGTACAACATTCCACAAGCTGTTGTTTTGGCAGACTACCTTCAGTATAAGTTGTTTTTAACAAGAAAGTTTTGAGTTCTGAAACTTACAGGATGTTTTTATAGTACAATGACCTCTTATATGTCAAAAGACCAAGGGAATTTTGGTTTCTCATTTCATGACCCCTTTACAGTTTTTTCAAAATGATTACACACAGTTTTTGAAACTATGGCTACATTTCTCAAAACTCAACACACAAAACCACAAAACACACACACAACATACAAAACATCACACACATCTTGCAAAAGCAAACACTTCTTTTTGGAAACTATTTTAACTCTTCTAAAAATGGTATTTTTGCATAGCAAATAATTAGCCACATACACACCAAACTACACACAGATGTGAAAAATGTAAAACATTACTCTGGTGTGTCTTCTGCTTGTTCAGAGAGCAATGAAGCAGGAGTTTATCACAGCACTCACACATACTGTACATGCATATAAACATATACACTGTATATACTGTATGAATGATGAATTTTACACAGTTATGTAACTGAACTGAATCAATACTGAACTGACTCGAGCTGTAGAAGGACACTATTGACTTGTTAGAGCTGCTTTACAGCAGAATGTGAATTTGATTCTATTGTGAAGCTGCTGTGAAACAATCTATATTCTATAAAGTACTTTAGAAATAAAGTTGACTTTCTGACTTGGCTTGTTCAGTATAGAGAGATAGATAGATAGATGATAGATAGATAGATGATAGATAGATAGATGATAGATAGATAGATAGATAGATAGATAGATGATGATAGATAGATAGATAGATAGATAGATAGATAGATAGATAGATAGATAGATAGATAGATAGATAGATAGATAGATAGATCGATCGATAGATAGATAGATAGATAGATAGATAGATCGATCGATAGATAGATGATGATAGATAGATAGATAGATAGATAGATAGATAGATAGATCGATCGATAGATAGATGATGATAGATAGATAGATAGATAGATGATGATAGATAGATAGATAGATAGATAGATAGATGATAGAGAGATAGATAGATAGATAGATAGATAGATAGATGATAGATAGATAGATAGATAGATAGATAGATAGATAGATGATAGATAGATAGATAGATGATAGATAGATAGATAGATAGATAGATAGATAGATAGATGATAGAGAGATAGATAGATAGATAACTAGATAGATAGATGATAGAGAGATAGATAGATAGATAGATAGATAGATAGATAGATAGATAGATAGATAGATGATAGATAGATAACTAGATAGATAGATAACTAGATAGATAGATGATAGATAGTTTTTTTTTTTAATGATTTATGGTAACTATATCATAACCCTATATAATTAAAATGCAGAAATGTTTAATTTAGGCCTAAATATATTTTCGATTGTTGACAGACACAAACTACACACACACGCTAAATATCAGTTGATTTAATTGAAGAAAGGCATGATTTCTGTCATTGATTGGTTGTCTCAGTCTGTGTGTGATGCAGATGTGGATCATCAGGTCACGCAGCTTTATTTATGCACCTCTCTGTGGTTCTTCTGTACAGCGCACAAGAAGATAATGTGAAGAATGATGAGGCTCATGACCAGTGTTGGGGAAAGTTACTTTTAAAAGTAATGCATTACAATATTGCGTTACTCCCTAAAAAAAGTAACTATTTACGTTACTTAGTTACTTTTTATGTAAGTAATGCGATACATTACTTTTGCGTTACTTTTTAAATATGAGCAGGGCTTGATTGTTTTTAATACAAGAAGTTGTAATTATAGCAAATGTAAAGCCCTTTCACACCAAAAAGTGTAATGAATAAACCTCAAGTAATTCACGTGTGAAGAGTAGAGCGCAGGAGAAGAAGGATCAACACTCTTCAGCAATAAAACAACAATGAAGCACAATTGTTAGTTTATCTAAAGTCATTTTTGCTTATTATTATGATTGAACTGGATCATCAAATCTCAGCAGCAAAGACATTGGTTAATAAAATGGGATTAGATACATTTGTGTTGTTTAACATATTTAATTATTGCAGGTTTGCGTCATATTCTGAGTTTGCATTACACTGTTTTAATTAATTTTAATTAATTTTGCACGTTCATATTTAGTCTAGATCTACAGTAGCATGTTCACACAGCGCACTGTCAGTCAATAAATGGGGAAAAAGTAACTCAGATATTTTCTTGTAAATTAAAAAGTAATGCATTACTTTACTAGTTACTTGAAAAAAGTAATCTTATTACGTAACTCGCGTTACTTGTAATGCGTTCCCCCAGCACTGCTCATGACACCGGAGCCCACTGACGTGCATTATAAGATGCATCTGACGCATTCTTCAGAATATCTGCTTTTGTTTCTACAGAAGACGTCGAACAGGTTTGAGCAACATACAGGAGGAAATGATGGCAGAATGTGCATATTTTCATTTTTGGGTGAAGCATCCATAAAAACCACACATGAAACATAAATACCATTGTTTTGTTCTTCAGAAACAGTCTTATGTAACATTAAGAACAGTTGATAGATTCAGGAACAGGTTTATGCATTAAATAAGTTCATTACAACTGAATGAGGAAGAACCTAGTTCAGTTTCTAAATTTGAAATTAAGGAAATTTAATTTAATTTGAAGAAAAGTGTAATTTTTAACAATATAAAATAAGTTTGTCACAGCAAACTTGACATTTGAATCAAGATATTCATTACTTATATCTTTATTAAACTTTATTTTGTTGCTGTATTGAGTTTGTACAGCTATATCTGGAGCACAACCTATAACATGAATTTTGTTCATAATGCACATATTTATTAAAGCAATGAATGAATTATGAAGTGTGGCATGTTTTGGAAATATAAGATTTAACGTAGCTGTTTAAAAGTAGAAGTTTAATGTAAAATATAATAAAAAGTTAAAATTTCATATAATAATTTAGAAAGTTGACGTTTAATATAAAATATAATACGAATGTTTAAGTTTAATATAAAAGTTTCATGTTTATGTTTTAAATAAAATATTATAAAGAGTTAATTTTAATATAAAAAGTTGAAAAAGTTCAAGTTTAATATTAAATATAATAAAAAGCTAAATTTAATATAAATATAATAAAAAGTTTAGGTTTTGTCAAAAAGTTTTTAAGTTTAAAACATTTACGTTTAATGCAAAATATAATAAAAAGTGTATGTTTAATATAAAGATTTTAAGTTTTAAAAGTTTAATATATAATATAATAAAACGTAAAGTTTAACATAAAAAATATAAAACTTAAAAAATAAAAGTAGTTTATTATGAAATATAAAAAGTTAACCTTAATATAAATTATAATTAAAACATTAAGTTTCATTGAAAAAAGTTTTTAATTTTAAAAAGTTAAAGTTTTATATAAAATATTTAAAACATTTAAGTTCAATATAAATTATAATTAAACATTTAGGTTTCATATAAATGTTTTAAGTTTAATATAAGTTTATGTTTAATATAAAATATAAAAAAGTTAAGTCTAATGTAAAATGTAATAAAACATTTAGGTTTTATATAAAAGTTTAAAAGGGTTATTTATAAAACATCATAAAGTTGGTTTAATAACAAATATAGTAAAAAGTTTAGTTTAGTATAAAAGTTTTTATGTTATATTAAAACAACTCTACTGACATTGAGTAAAGCAGAAGTGCGCACACACACACACACACACACACACACACACACACACACACACACACACACACACACACACACACACACACGTCAGCTGACTTCTTGGAAATGTTGTGTTTGTTGCCATTTAAAGCCCCTGTTGCTAGGGGAAGGCAGAACAGTCAGAGCCAATCAGAGAGCGGCATGAAGTGCAGGCATGTGTCTGTCTGTCAGATCACTGGAAACTTCACATCACTTCATTCATTACCCATGATTCCCTGTGTGTGTGTGTGTGTGTGTGTGTGAGTGTGTGTGTGTGCGCATGCGTGTGTGTGTGTGAGTGTGTGTTTGAGGAGAGTGTGTGTGTGTGTGTGTGTGTGTGTGCAAGAGTGTGTGAGTGAGTGTGTGTGTGCGAGAGTGTGTGTGTGAGTGAGTGAGTGTGTGTGTGTGTGTGTGTGTGTGTGTGTGTGTGTGTGTGTGTGTGTGTGAGAGTGTGTGTGTGTGTGTGTGTGTGTGTGTGTGTGAGAGTGTGTGTGTGTGTGTGTGTGTGTGTGTGCGAGAGTGTGTGTGTGAGAGTGTGTGTGAGTGTGTGTGTGTGTGTGTGTGTGTGTGTGTGTGTGTGTGTGTGTGTGTGAGAGTGTGTGTGTGTGTGTGTGTGTGTGTGTGTGTGTGAGAGTGTGTGTGTGTGTGTGTGTGTGTGCGAGAGTGTGTGTGTGAGAGTGTGTGTGAGTGTGTGTGTGTGTGTGTGTGTGTGTGTGTGAGAGAGAGTGTGTGTGGTGTGTGAGTGTGTGTGTGTGTGTGTGTGTGTGTGTGTGTGTGCGTGAGAGAGTAGGTTTATGCTGAAACTAGCTAAAATTCCAAACACTCCTCCAGTATTTCTTCACTGAAGTCACTGTGGTTAGCAGCGGGTGGAACTGCAGGCAGAAATACACTCTCATCTGTCCAACAGAGTTTCTTATATTCTATTCTATTAAAGTGCACCGACACAGATAATTAAACATGCTTTCATCATTGCCCACGTATGTCTGATTCATCACGCATGTTCTCTGGTTTCAGGATGTGAATCATTTGATATGTACTCAACGTCTGACCTTTGACCTGTAGTTCGTTTATCACTGTTGCTTATCAGTGCTGTAAACACGCATGAACGCACTGCAATCAGATCCCAGAGTGCAATGCAAACGCTTGTGTCTTATTCACAACCGTTCTTGAATTTCTAGTTCAGTGTCATGTTCAGCAGATGTCAAAATTACATTTCTGTCTTTTTTAATAAATATACTAAAAAATAATTATAAATAATTCAAAACTAATGCATTTGAAACAAAGCCACTTGAAGCTAAATTTCAGATTTTGTTGCATTTTATATTATTCACTAATTGTTCTCGTGTAAATACATAAAAATTTATGTTTTAATGCACAACAATAAAGGCAAAACCCATTATTTTTTTCATGCACTATTTTGCTTTTAGACAAGTGGAAAGCAAAACATCTAAGAATAAACGTCCAAAATACACATTTAAGTGTTTATTGCACTTTATAGGTTTAAATTACAATACATAATTTTAATTATTTTCTCAAAAATAAGTTTTATCTCCACTTCAGCAGCACTTACAAACACCAACACTTAGAGTTTTATTCCTCTCTGTATTCTGAAGGTTTTTACTGAAGGGTTTGTTTATATATCATTCGCCTAGTTTTATTATTGCACGTTATCTATAGATTTCAATTACAACACATATGAACATATGAATTATATTTTTGCAAAATGAGTTTTATCTCCACTTCAGCAGAACTTACATACACTAAAACTTAGAGTTTTATTGCTCTCTATATTGTGAAGGTTTTTACTGAAGGGTTTGTTTATATATCATTCGCCTAGTTTTATTATTGCACGTTATCTATATATTTAAATAACACAACACATATGAACATATGAATGATGTTTTTGCAAAATGAGTTTTATCTCCACTTCAGCAGAACTTACATACACTAAAACTTAGAGTTGTATTGCTCTCTATATTGTGAAGGTTTTTACTGAAGGGTTTGTTTATATATCATTCGCCTAGTTTTATTATTGCACGTTATCTATAGATTTCAATTACAACACATATGAACATATGAATGATGTTTTTGCAAAATGAGTTTTATCTCCACTTCAGCAGAACTTACATACACTAAAACTTAGAGTTTTATTCCTCTCTGTATTCTGAAGGTTTTTACTGAAGGGTTTGCTTATATATCATTCGCCTAGTTTTATTATTGCACGTTATCTATAGATTTCAATTACAACACATATGAACATATGAATTATATTTTTGCAAAATGAGTTTTATCTCCACTTCAGCAGAACTTACATACACTAAAACTTAGAGTTTTATTGCTCTCTATATTGTGAAGGTTTTTACTGAAGGGATTGTTGATATAACATTCACCTGGTTTTATTATTACACGTTATCTATTTGCATCTGTAAATATCAATTACAATACATCTTTCAAGCATGAAGGTCCGGTAACTCATTATATACACTATAAACACTTTAAAAGAGACAGGCATGTAGATGTTTGTGAAAGATATTCTCTCTGTTTCGGAGGGATGATCATTTTTAAATCATACCCTATTTATTGCATTAAAATGTGTTAATACTTTACTATGGGGTGGATCATTTTATCAGTTGCTTATTATTCATGCAACAATACATATTACTGTTATAGTTTTTATTAATAGCCTAATCATTGCTGTATAGATGATAACTTTGTCTAGTGCTCTTAGCATGATTTGTGAAAATGTAACTACTATTATGAATGAAATAGCATAGACTTCTTGATGGCTAGTGTTTGTGTATTTCATTTCATTATGTAACCTACTTGTTCTACAGATCTGTGTGTTAAATCCTACTGTTTTTGACAGCGTTGATAACGTTTCTGACAGATAATATCATGATTTTTATTTTTGCCTTAATGAATGTCCATGGGC
>JALXFT010001665.1:972500-975000 GCA_023376895.1 Aspiorhynchus laticeps
ATGAGCTCCTGGGGTTGAGTTTCACATGTGTTGAATGGACTGGACTGTGAGTGGGTGTGAGAGAGAGAGAGAGAGAGAGAGAGAGAGAGAGAGAGAGAGAGAGAGAGAGAGAGAGAGAGAGAGAGAGAGAGAGAGAGAGAGAGAGAGAGAGAGAGAGAGAGAGAGAGAGAGAGAGAGAGAGAGAGAGAGAGAGAGAGAGAGAGAGAGAGAGAGAGAGAGAGAGAGAGAGAGAGAGAGAGAGAGTGTGTGAGTGAGTGAGTGTGTGTGAGAGAGAGAGAGCGAGAGAGCGAGTGAGTGAGTGAGACAGTCAGTGAGTGAGAGAGCGTGTGTGTGTGCGAGAGAGAGAGAGAGAGAGAGAGGGAGAGATTGTGTGTGTGTGAGAGACAGTGAGTGTGTGTGTGTGTGTGTGTGACAGTGAGTGTGTGTGTGTGTGTGTGTGTGTGTGTGTGTGTGTGTGTGTGTGAGAGAGAGAGAGAGAGAGGGAGAGAGTGTGTGAGTGAGAGAGTGAGTGAGTGAGTCAGTCAGTGAGTGAGAGAGCGTGTGTGTGTGCGAGAGAGAGAGAGAGAGAGAGAGGGAGAGATTGTGTGTGTGTGAGAGACAGTGAGTGTGTGTGTGTGTGTGACAGTGAGTGTGTGTGTGTGTGTGTGTGTGTGTGTGTGTGTGAGAGAGAGAGAGAGAGAGGGAGAGAGTGTGTGAGTGAGACAGTCAGTGAGTGAGTGAGACAGTCAGTGAGTGAGTGTGTGTGTGTGTGTGTGTGTGTGTGTGTGTGTGTGTGTGTGAGACAGTGAGTGAGACAGTCAGTGAGTGAGAGAGCGTGTGTGTGTGTGTGTGTGTGCGAGAGAGGGAGAGTGTGAGTGTGTGTGTGCGAGAGAGGGAGAGTGTGTGTGTGTGTGTGCGAGAGAGGGAGAGTGTGAGTGAGTGAGTGAGGGAGCACGCATGAGAACAGCTCTGAATCATGCAGTGAAGGAAACACAAGCTGTGTTTGGAGTGCGTGAGATTGTCCTCTAGTGTCTCTCACCCAGCTCTTGTTGTTGAGGAGCCAGTGGAGCTGTTCTGAGATCAGATACGAGGAGATCTGCTGGGCCACCGTCTCGATGCATCGCTCTCTCTGCTGCTCCTTCAGACGTGAACACACCTCGGCTCCGAACGCCACCAGACTCACGATCCGGCCCCAGTTCGTGGCTTTGTCGTTGAACATGGTCTTTGCTATACAGCCGATGAAGCTCATGTCATCCGCTTGAGACTCCAGCTCCAGACGCTGCAACATTCCTGCAGAACAACAAACACGTCAATATTAGTTTTTACTTCGTATTATCGGTCTCCTCAGAAATCTTTTCAGATCAATATCTGACGAGAGCAACAGAACTGCTGTTTCTGCATTCCCCGCCCCCTTTTTTTGATTGACAGCACAATCAGCTGCTTTATTTTATTTTAATAATGCTCATAACAACGATAAGAAATAAAACAGAAGACAGATAAAAGGAAGGGAGGAATAAATGCAGTATAAATTGATATTACACAAGTCTGGGGAATTAAAAATACCAGCAAACCAGTGCTACTTCTACTATTATTATTATTTTGATTATATTTTCCTTTAATTGTTTTTAGATTTCAGTTAATGTTTTAGTAATTTAGTTGTAATTTTTAGTAGTTTAATACATGTCTATTTCATATTTTAGTACTTGAATTAAATTGACTTTATAACAAAACGTTTCTCATTTACTTGAAGTAACTCAAAATAATTTTAAATTAATAAAAATATGAGTAAATGTAATATTTCACATTCACTGATTAATCAGAAGCTGCTGATCAGTTTTTTGTTCTTAGACATTTTAATAACTTATGAAAACGGTCTGTAATGTAATATTTGTATGTGTGAATGTAGCACTTCGAAATCGACTTTTAAACCAATCAGATTCGACAGAAAGCCGCAGTCACTTCTGTACTCAGCCCGCTGTATCCGGCTGATAAGCGGAAGTACCGCAGTTCCGAGAATCGATGACGATCTGCGGTTAGACCAGATAAACCCCTACCGAGAAACCGAAACTACTGGCTGTGTGTTCAAATTACTGCACAAACACAGCCTGTACAAATAAACACCGCTACTTGACATGAAGCGAACACGACTCGATGGAGAAAACGCGTTATTTAAGAACAAATAAAATAAAAAGATAGAATCAATACAATGGCGCGTTTAACGGTCATCAGTTTTTTTATTTATATATATTTTATTATTATTATTATTTTAATGCATGTACATTTATAACACTGTACTTTATAATATTACATCACCTTTGCGTCAAAAAAAATAAAAAATAAAAATAAGTTAACGCTAAAGCGAGGGTGTTTCTAATGCAGCGTCTATGGGAGGGATGGTAAAACTAATTTTTAAATCTCTCAATTTTTTTTGAAAGTCAAAAACACTATCGTGGAGTTTTTATTTTGCTATTTAATCAACTGGGAATGCAAAAAATATATTTGCGGTTCTCTGCCATTCACT
>JALXFT010001665.1:980000-982500 GCA_023376895.1 Aspiorhynchus laticeps
TGTGTGTGTGTGTGTGTGTGAGTGTGTGTGTGTGTGTGAGTGTGAGTGTGTGAGAGTGAGTGTGTGTTTGTGTGTGAGGTGTGTGTGTGTGTGTGTGAGTGTGTGTGTGTGTGTGAGGAGTGTGTGTGTGTGTGTGTGTGTGTGAGTGTGTGTGAGTGTGAGTGTGTGTTTGTGTGTGAGGTGTGTGTGTATGTGTGTGTGTGTGAGGAGTGTGTGTGTGTGTGTCTATCCAGCCAGTTTGCTGGCGAGCGGCGTGGCTTTCCTCTGAGGAAGGTCCTGCGGTGTGAGAATATGGTCTCCTGTCACCAGGTTCTTATCCGCTCCGGCCGTCACCACATGCTTGCTCTTCATCTTGGCCTTCGCCATGTTATAATCACCCGAGTCAAAGTATTTTTGCTAGAAATCAAGAGCAGTTGTACATTGATTGTTTAGCTCACACCATTAGTTCTCAGTATTATCAGTAGTGTTCAGAGAGACGCTCGACTCACTCCCTTCTGGAGTCTCTTCATCAGAAAGTCCGAGCCGCCGGGTTTGTGTCCCAGGGTCAGATATTTGGTCTTCAGCTTGTCTTCTTCAGACAGTATTGGGTTACAGTCCTTTTCTGGAGAATCCTGCAAACACACATTTAATCATCCGGTCATATTGTTTCTACTAACAGTCATACAATCTAATCTGTTTTTTATTTTATTGCATATTACATATTGTTTATATCATTTATTTAAATAAATATATAAATCATTATTATTACTATATATTATGTTATTTGTATTTATATATATATATATATATATATATCAATTACTGTGTATATTTATTATGTATATATAAATAAACACACATACATACAGTAGGCCTACATATTTTGAGAATATGAACATATATATATTTATATTCATATAATTTATATAATATATAAATATATTTAATATATAATCAACATATTTTTCTTGAATATAAACATGCATGTGTGTGTATTTATTTATATATACATAATAAATATACACAGTACACACATATTATGTAAACAAAAACTTTTATTTTGGATGCAATTAATTGTTTGACAGCACACACACACACACATCACATATATACTTATTTTATTGATAATTTATTTATATATATTAAAAAAAAATTGTATTATATATTATATTTTTGTTATTATATTAATATATTTAACACACACACACAGATACAATTATGATTTTTTTGGACATTTTTAAATTTGTTTTTAAGTTGAATTAAAGTTCAAGAAAATCCACTGTTAAACAGACAATAAAAAATCAATAAATGTACAGTGTTTCTAAAGTCAATGAGCAATCATGTTAAATAATTGTGTTCTCAATATTGACCAAAATAAAACAGATTATGATTTTTGGCCTTATAAAATCTTATTTATTGTCAGATAAAATATGATAAATTTAAATAAATAAAATCTTGAATTGGTCTGAATGATGACACTTCTTCACAGCCTAAATTTAATTTGTTTCATAATTAATAAATTTTACAACATTAGCACTTTTTCCTGTTCATCTCTCTGATGCTGCTTTGAATCAATCTGAATAGAAATAAATGTGACTTGACTATTTGGATTAATTTTGTACTGTATTGTGACTTCTGTTGAAAAACACTTTTAGAGTGAAACCTTAAAGAACAACAACAACAAGCTGCAGCATAACAACAAACACCAACCAATAGGAATGCGCTATCTATGTGATTGATCGACGGCTCAACCAATCAGAGCGAGGATTTCCGCGGCGTGGGCGTAACCTCCGCAAATCACACTCAGGACTAGCTAAATCACGATTTCTTTCTGTTCATGTATTAACATCAGTAAATACCAGCTAAAATCACTTCTGCGTTTCAAAACGACTCGTTTATCAAAGGCGTGCGGGGTTTGTGTTGCTTCACTCATTGATCGGTACCTGCTTCTCTTCTTCAGACTCCAGCTCCGGAATATCCGGATTCTCTGACATGATTCCCGCGACACAAACACTGACAATAAAACCGGTCCTCCGTCAACAACAACGCGATTTTAACGCAGTAGGCGCGATTATTGGAGATTTATTGCAGCAATATTCCCACAGCATCAAAATGGCGAATGACGCATCTGACGTAAGCGGCGATGGGCGGGACTCAGAGTAGAAGTGGCCAATGAGAGCGCGGCGTGATCACGCAACGCGCTACGTGAATGGTTTAATAAATGATAGTTAAAGCTATTTCACTTTACTGTGTGAACACGAATCGGAAAGTTACAGCTGAATAAATATAATTAACTCAATACCAGTTCTGTGTATAAGATGATTCGGCATAAATGTAAGTGCGTTTCACCTGACCGCCGCGTGGTGGCGCTATTAAATCAACAGAATGAGCGCTTCTCATTAGTTTTAGTCAAAACATACACACAACATACACCAGAATCCCAAAACATATACGTGTTTGAATGTAATTATTAATACTAAAAATAATGTAGCGAATTTATGATTTGTGTCAGAACAGGATT
>JALXFT010001665.1:987500-997500 GCA_023376895.1 Aspiorhynchus laticeps
GGAGACTTCTGCCTCAGAGATTGGAGAGAAGGATGTAAACGAGTGTATGTTTGCCGATAAGATGTGCTTAAGTGGTGTGGAAAATTGTGCAGTGATGGTTTTAATTTTATTAATGAAGAATGTGGCAAAGTCTTCAGCTGTTAGAGTTGATGAAGGAGGGGGAGGAGGAGGAAAATAGAGAGTGGAGCAGAAATGATCTGATTCAGTTTCGAAAAGCTCCATTTCACCCATCACTATACATGCTTTTTAAAATCATTACAAGCGATGTCGAAATCTGAAAATGAATGGCTCTTTCGATCTGGTTTTGCTGGCGAATCACTTGAACTGAATGATCGAAGTCACGAGTTTGAATCAATCGGAGCGGTTACAGCGTAAATGACTCACTCAATTGATTCGGTTTGTCTTTTCCTCCACTTTTCTCGTCTTCAGTCATGTTTACACGACACTGTCAGCACTACTACCCGCTTACCTCGCTAGTTTTATTTTATGACATTAACTGAAATAAGCCAAAAAAGTATGATGTTTACAAATACAGCTTTCCTGTAGCTCAAATGGTAGAGCATGGCGCTAGCAACGCCAAGATCAGGGTTCGATTCCCAGGGAAAGCAAGAGCTGATATGCAATGATATGAACTTGAATGCAATTTAAGTCGCTTTGGATAAAAGCGTCTGCTAAATGCATAAATGTAAATGTAAATAAAATATCCATATTTCCATTCCAAAGGTATCCAACACAAATCTACAAACATATTCAGGTGAGGTAACCGGTTTACTGCTAATTAGTGAAACACTAGTGAAATGTTTCACTAGTGAATCTAGCAAAACATTTGAACTAAAATAGGCTACCTATGTTACTGTCAGGATTGTGGACTGTTTTGTGTGTGTTTTGCTCCCCATGTGTTCCCCGTGACCCAGTTTCTCCCTCACGTTGATTGTTAATTTGATTCCAGGTGTGTCTCCTTTTGTCCCTCGTTATGCTGTCTTTATAAGCCCCAGTCCTTTTAGTTTGTGTTTGTCTGGTCTACCGTGTGCCGTTCCACGTGTGGATTTACCCTGTATGTTGGATTGAATTAAAGTCTATTTCGTTTATCCACGGCTCCGTGTTTCTTCCGGCAGCGACTGTGACAGTTACAGCCAGGGTTAATGTATTAAAGAGCAAATATTTTAAAATGTATAGTTGTATGCTCTACATTGTGTGCCAAAAATATAAATGAAGAGTTCAGATTAAAAAAAAAACTATTCATTGCCATTAAAGTGAAATGACTGAAGCTACACGGAGGAGCCTGATAAAAATGTTAATTTTAGAAGAACATTTCTAACAGCACTTAGAGGCTTTTGCATCTGAACTCTTCAAATGTTATTAAATGTTCTTAAAAGAAATAAAATTCAAGGTAAATATGAAGTCTGACAACAAATATAGCCTATATTAAAAAAAGAAAATCCATGATTGCACACAGTTAGATAGACAGACAGTTAGATAGACAGACAGACAGACAGATAGACAGACAGACAGTTAGATAGATAGATAGATAGATAGATACAGACAGACAGTTAGATAGACAGACAGCCAGTTAGATAGATAGATAGATACAGACAGACAGATAGACAGACAGTTAGATAGACAGACAGATAGATAGATAGATAGATAGATAGATACAGACAGACAGTTAGATAGATAGATAGATAGATAGATACAGACAGACAGATAGACAGACAGTTAGATAGACAGACAGACAGATAGATAGATAGATAGATAGATAGATACAGACAGACAGTTAGATAGATAGATAGATACAGACAGACAGATAGACAGACAGACAGCCAGTTAGATAGATAGATAGATAGATACAGACAGATAGATAGATAGACAGACAGACAGACAGTTAGATAGATAGATAAATACAGATAGATAGACAGACAGACAGACAGACAGACAGACAGATAGACAGACAGTTAGATAGACAGACAGACAGATAGACAGACAGTTAGATAGATAGATAGATAGATACAGACAGACAGATAGACAGACAGACAGCCAGTTAGATAGATAGATAGATAGATAGATAGATACAGACAGATAGATAGATAGACAGACAGACAGACAGTTAGATAGATAGATAGATAAATACAGATAGACAGACAGACAGACAGACAGACAGACAGTTAGATAGACAGACAGACAGATAGACAGACAGTTAGACAGACAGACAGACAGACAGACAGACAGTTAGATAGACAGTTAGATAGACAGACAGACAGATAGACAGACAGTTAGATAGACAGATAGACAGACAGACAGACAGATAGACAGACAGATAGACAGACAGACAGACAGACAGACAGACAGTTAGATAGATAGACAGACAGACAGACAGACAGATAGATAGACAGACAGTTAGACAGATAGATAGACAGACAGACAGACAGACAGATAGACAGACAGACAGATAGATAGACAGACAGTTAGACAGATAGACAGACAGACAGACAGACAGTTAGATAGACAGACAGTTAGACAGATAGATAGACAGACAGACAGACAGACAGACAGACAGACAGTTAGACAGACAGACAGGCAAGGCAAGGCAAGTTTATTTATATAGCACATTTCATACACAGTGGTAATTCAAAGTGCTTTACATAAAAGAAAGTGAAATAGTCATTCACAGCAATAAAAACAAGGAATTAAAAATAATAAAAACAAGGAATTTTAAAAAGTTATAGAAATTGATTTAAAATGAAATTTAAAACAGTTAAATAGAATATGATTATACATAGTACTCTAATACTCTAATAGTTAGATAATCAGGTCGAGAGAGATATTCAGAAGGATGTTTGTATAGATGGGTCGGTTGGTATAATTGCAGGATTGTGTTCAGACTTGTGAATTCTGCAGGTGTGTCTCTGCGTCTGTTCTTGTGAAAAGTCTCTGAGCAAACTTCCTCGTAACTTGGTGAATATAAAACTTGCATCTGTCTGTATCCGTGTTTGCGTGTGTGTGTGTGTGTGCGTGTGTGAATGTGAGAGTGTGTGTATGTGTCTATTTATGTGTGTTTGTGTGTGTGTGTATATATGTGTGTGTGTGTATATATATGAGAGCGTTTGTACGTGTGTGTGCGTGTGTGAATGTGAGAGTGTGTGTATGTGTCTATTTATGTGTGTGTTTGTGTGTGTGTATATATGTGTGTGTGTGTATATGTGAGAGCGTTTGTAAGTGTGTGTGTGTGAGAGCATTTGTAAGTGTGTGTGTGTATGTGAGAGTGTGTGTACGTGTCTATTTATGTGTGTGTATATGTGTGTGTGTGTGCACGCGTGTGTATGTGAGAGTGTGTGTATGTGTCTATTTATGTGTGTGTATATGTGTGTGTGTGTGTGCACGCGTGTGTATGTGAGAGTGTGTGTATGTGTCTACTTGTGTGTCTGTGTGTGTGTCTGTGTGAGAGAGTGTGTGTGTGTGTGTGTGTGTGTGTGTGTGTGAGAGAGAGAGTGTTTGTGTGTGTGTGAGAGAGAGAGAGAGAGTGTTTGTGTGTGTGTGTGTGTGTGTGAGTTACAAACCATTACGGCTATGGAATGAACCCATAAAATATAAAAACCAGCATTATCAAACAACACTGCAAAAAATGTTATTTCTTGTCGTCCATCTAAAGTTCTGCTGGAGCAGCAAGTAATCCTTCAGTTTTTCTGATTTCAGCTCGTTTGACTTCACTAGGTTTCTTTTCTCTGTTGTTTAATTATTTACAGAAGCAACCACTTTATTGCTCAAATAACAACATGGTTTTATTCTTTCCTGCATGAACTGCTTGTTTGAGGTCACATCAGCGTGGTGCAACTCATGCTTTACACGTTCTTCCTTAATATCTGGTGTCTGATATTAACTATATAACTATAACCAGATTCTGTAACTGATTCCAAATTACATGACAGAAATTGTAGTTATAACGTAATCCATTACATTACACATTTTAGGTAATATAACCAGACTTGATTTAATCTTGTACCATATTGACATTAAAACACAAAGAGTATAAAATATATTCCATTTGTTGTTATCAACAACATGAAGTGTGTTAAACATTATATTACAAACATCAAGGTTTCCCAAACTGTGTTTGTGAAGGAGCTGCAGGGGGTTTGTGAGTTTAATGAACAGCTAATAATTAATTAAAAAATAAATATGTTAAATTAAATCATTCAAATGATTCATTAATAAAATAAATACACTTACTGAAAATTTAAATATTTTAATTATTTACCAGCATGTCATGTGACCATACAGAACCGTAACATGCAAATGTGATGCTTCGTTAATAAAATAATTATTTTAAAATCTTTGGGGTACTTCAAATAAACATATAGCTGAAAAATGAGAAAAAAGTTATTGAATTTGTGCATTTTAATGTGTTTGAAAGACAAAAGCCTTCCAAAGTAATACATGGTACAATAACCGAGTGATAATTCAAATAAAAATTAATATGTTAGTCAGTAGTTGATGCAATATTGAAACACTTCTTAAACCTGAAATGACTTTCTGAATTTATATAAGCAGCATGCAATTTTAGAAAAGAGGAATTAGGGAGAAACAATAAATTATGAATACATTTTTGCTATTGTGTAAATTATATGTAATCGTGTAATCCATAAAAAGTAACTGTAATCTGATCTAATTACAAGTACTTCATTTTTGGGTTACACTTTATTTTAAGGTGTCCTTGTTACAGTGTAATTATACATTTAAGTAACGAGTAATATTAATTAATTACATGCACTTACTATATGGTTAGGGTTTGGGTTACTTGCATGTAATTATGCATAATTAATTGTTATTATAATAGTAAGTACATGTGTAACAAGGACACCTTAAAATAAAGTGTTACCAAAGTGTTACCAGCTCTTACTATAACATTATGATTTTATGCATAATTTGCATTTTTTCCTTTATTTGCTCAATTAAAAGAGTTGCTTGAAAGCATGCAGAACACTTAATCTCCATCTTTGCATGAAAATCTCTGGATCAGAGTTGAATATAGCACACATTTCTGAATGTTTTCTCTCTGGTGATGACTTGTGTTTGATGTGAACGCAGGGCTACACGTCGTTCTGGAACGACAGCATCTCGTCGGGGCTGCGTGGCTGTTTTCTGGTGGAGCTGGCGCTGAGAGGACGCATTCAGCTGGAACCACAGAGCTCACGCAAGAGAAAACTACTGGACCGTAAGGTGAAGACCAGTCATGTGTGTTTCTATAGCGGCTTATACCATACACACTCATTCACAGCAGCTGTTAATCATGCATAAAGATGAATAAATGAGCTTTCCATTGATGTATGGTTTGTTATGATTGGACAATATTTGAAAATCTGAGGGTGCAAAAAAATCTAAATATTGAGAAAATCATCTTTAAAGTTGTTCAAATGAAGTTCTTAGCAATGCATATTACTAATCAAAAATTAAGTTTTGATATATTTATGGTAGGAAATTTACTAAATATCTTCATGGAACATGATCTTAATATCCTAATGATTTTTGGCATAATTCAATTCAAGTTTATTTGTATAGCGCCTGTTACGATACAATCGTTGCAAAGCGCTTTACAGGAAATTACGTTTCTACAATATATTTATACATTGTAGAGACTTAATATATTAACTTATGGCAAAATTAGTTAATTCTGCATGTTGTTGGGGGATCAGAGGTTGGCATCCTCTGAGGTGCTCTGAGGGGTCGGCATCATCTCTTCTCAGGTGTTTGATCATCTCTGATCATTTAAGGGCTGGATCCAGACTGAAGCTTGTGAAGGATGTTAATCCCGTGGCAGAAACAGAGAAACAAAGAGACATAATTAGCGTAGCTGTTGTTCCATTCAAGCATAAATTATTTGTTCAACCCAAGCTAAAGAATAATAATGTGCGTTTGATCAGATATAACTGCTGTACAAGATTATGAGATGCATTATGTGAATGCTTGGCTAAAGAGATGGGTCTTTAATCTAGATTTAAACAGAGAGAGTGTGTCTGAACCCCGAACGTTATCAGGAAGGCTATTCCAGAGTTTGGGAGCCAAATATGAAAAAGCTCTCCCTCCTTTAGTGGACTTTGCTATTCTAGGTACTACCAAGAGTCCAGAGTTTTGTGACCTTAGGGAGCGTGATGGATTGTAGCGTGACAGAAGACTAGTTAGGTACACAAGAGCTAAACTATTAAGGGCCTTATAGGTAAGTAATAATATTATGTAACTGATACGGAGCTTAATAGGTAGCCAGTGCAGAGACTGTAAAATTGGGGTAATATGATCATATTTTCTTGACCTGGTAAGGACTCTAGCCGCTGCATTTTGGACTATCTGTAGCTTGTTTATTGAACATGCAGGACAACCACCTAGCAGTGCATTACAATAGTCCAGTCTAGAGGTCATGAATGCGTGAACTAGCTTTTCTGCATCAGAAACAGGTAACATGTTCCGTAGCTTGGCAATGTTTCTAAGATGGAAGAATGCTGTTTTTGTAAATATGAGTTGCTGTCTAATATAACACCCAGATTTTTGACTGTAGAGGAAGTAACAGTACATCCATCTAGATGCAAATTGTAATCCAAGAAATTCTGTGTACTGTTATTTGGTTCAATAAGTAATATCTCTGTCTTATTCGAATTTAATAGGAGAAAATTATTGGTCATCCAATCTTTTACATTTTTAACACACTCTGTTAGCTTAGATAATTTAGAAGTTTCATCTGGTCTTGTTGAGATATATAGTTGAGTATCATCAGCATAACAATGGAAACTAATCCCGTATTTTCTAATAATATTACCAAGGGGCAACATGTATATTGAAAATAGCAGAGGACCTAGGACAGATCCTTGTGGCACTCCATACTTTACTGGTGATAATTGAGATAAAAGAAAAATGGATAATTTTGAGGCATACAATGTATTGTTGGCTATTGCTACAAATATACCTGTGTTACTTAATGACTGTTTTTGTGCTCCAGGGACACAGATGCATCAATTATCAAACAAAGCAGCCCAAAAGAAAACAATAGTGTCATTATTCACATCAATTCAGTTTCAAGTGTTGAAAACAGTTGTGCTGCACAATATTTTTGTGGAAACTGTGATGCATTTTATTTTTCAGGATTCACAGATGAATAGAAAGTTCAAAAGAACGGCATTTATTTGAAATATAAATCTTTTGTGACGTTATAAATGTCTTTACTGTCACTTTTCATCAATTTAATGCAGCGTTAATTACTTTAAGCAGCACATCTGTTTTCGACATTGATAATAATCAGAAATGTTTCTTAAGCAGCATATTATTATGATTTCTGAAGATCATGTGACACTGAAGACTGGAGTAATAATGCTGAAAATACAGCTTTGATCACAGAAATAAATTACAGTTTAACACATATTCACATAGAAAACAGCTGTTTTAGATTGGAATAATATTTCACATTTTTTACTGTATTTCGGATCAAATAAATGCAGAAGAGATTTCTTTCAGAAACATTATAAATCTGAACTATTCCTCAGTCTTGGCTGGCAGTGTAGTGTATCTGAAACACACCTGATCTCTCGTAGCAAACAGCAGCGGGTGTGTGAAGCGTCTTTATCTTATTGTCTGAGTGAAACCAAACCAGCCGGACCGGATGCTTTAGTCTGTCGTTAGTGTTCGTAGAGCTTGTTTGCATTGCACTCGATTGACAGCGTTAAACCCTTGAGATGATGAGACACAAATGTCACATTGTTCATCTGTCTGGTTTCATCTGTGTCTTGTTAAGAACTAAAGTACTTCAGTTGATGTTTAAATAGCTGATGATGGAGTTAAAAAACGAGTTGAACCAGACTAAAGCGCATAATGAAGACCCGACCCTGTCAAGACAATATACACTGTAAAAACAATTCTGTAAAATTTACGGTAAAAAAACTGGCAGCTGCAAGTAGGTATAACTGCAGACCGGAGATCTTCAAAATGGGGCGTGAACTCCAAAAGTGGGCAGAACCTCCAAAATGGGGCATGAACCCCAAAAGTGGGCAGAACCACCAAAAAGGGGTCGTGAACTCCAAAAGTGGGCAGAGCCTCCAAAAAGGGGCGTGAACTCCAAAAGTGGGCAGAACCTACAAAATGGGGCGTGAACTCCAAAAGTGGGCAGAACCTCCAAAAAGGGTCGTGAACTCCAAAAGTGGGCAGAGCCTCCAAAAAGGGGCGTGAACTCCAAAAGTGGGCAGAACCTACAAAATGGGGCGTGAACGCCAAAAGTGGGCAGAACCTCCAAAATGGGGCGTGAACTCCAAAAGTGGGCAGAGCCTCCAAAAAGAGGCGTTAACTCCAAAAGTGGGCAGAACCTCCAAAATGGGGCGTGAACTCCAAAAGTGGGCAGAGCCTCCAAAAAGGGGCGTGAACTCCAAAAGTGGGCAGAGCCTCCAGAATGGGGCGGGGTCTCTTCCCGCAAAGACTTTCACCATTGGCTCAGCCAATTGTTATTTATTTACATTTCAAAATAACACTTTATAAATTAAACATTGTTTCTAGTTGATCTAAAATAAAATATGCTATATAAATCAATATTCTCGGTGAGAGCAGAGCTCGTGGTCAGTGGTGTTCGGACCGGAGTTTGAACCTCTGTTTAATGATATAAACGAGAATCTCCCGAGAGCCGTCCCAGTGCAGCGCAGGGGAAAGATTTTACTCTATCGCTTTGTTTTAAGCAACGGAGGCGTCCCGGGGCTTGAAATTCGCAGGGTAGGATGAGGTAGTGACGCTGGGTGTAACTAAAAAGGTGCCATTGTCTGGTTAAGGAGATATGGGGCCCGGCGATCTCATATCGCATAATCTTATTAACTGCTTATCTCCTAAAATGCAACTTTCTTTTCAGCCCAATTTCACTGGTTAAGGTTAGGGTCAGGTGTGGGGTAGGTTTAGGGGTTAGCATTTTTGTAGCATAGTGTAGGAAATTAAATTAACACTGTGATTGACACAACCAATAAAATCGTTAGAATCAGCTGTGGGGCGGAGTTTGCGCTGAAGTTGATTGGGAGAAAAAATTGCGCATGCATGTCATGTGCCTGTCTGTCAATGGGTGGAAGCCACGCCCTGTTTTGGAGTTCCCGCCCCCATTTGGAGATCTCCAGGCTGCAGTTATACCCTTCTCGGCAGCTGTGGTTACCGGAATTCTACCATAAAAAAAATACGGTAACAACGTTTTACGTTTTTAACTTAAATTAAATTAATAATACTGTAATTTCATTAACTGATATAATGTTAATATACCAACCTATTGAAGTACTGAAATCTGTTTTGTATATTTGTAATACACTGATAACCACCAAATGCAGGTGATGATGAGAGTCACATGATGAACCAAAGCAGCTTTTAAATATTAACATATATAGAAGATCATTCACACAAACACTGATCACATCATGATGATCTCAATAAACTGAAATATGCTATAAACATTAATTTAACAACATTAGATGTAACATACAACCCTAATAAACATAACTGATAAGAAAAAACTAAGAAGAAATATACTTATTTCAAAGAAAAAACATCAAATTCAAACTAAATTTGAAATGCAACGCAGGGAATTCTGGGAACGTCAGTTTACGTTTTTTCCTGTAAATTACAGGAACTTACCGTTAACCATTTAACAGGTTTTTACTGTAGCATTTTCAGCTTTTTACCGTTAAAATCACGGTCATTTTTTACAGTGATGGTCATTCTGAGCTGAAAATAGTTGGGTCACTATATCACCCAGACTATAGCATTCAGAATCAGGCATTAATCATTTACACAGTAAAAAAAATAAGGTATTTTTAAAATGACTTTCATTTGTGTCACCTGTTGATTACAATATCTTTATTAAATCATATTTGGGATTATGGAATTGAATGTATGTGTCCAAAACAGATTATTTGAAGCGAAGCCTATTATAAATAAACAATCTGCTTATTGTTTTAAATTTGAAAATATAAATAATTAAACTGTGAATACAAGGTGTTAACTT
>JALXFT010001665.1:1002500-1025000 GCA_023376895.1 Aspiorhynchus laticeps
TTTTCATAAATATTTTCAATTTTCATCTAATATTTTTTTTTTTTTTTCAATTAACAACAATAGTTTTAATTAACAATAACAACACTGATCTTAATTTTTAATTTTATATTAATTTTAGTACTTCATCTTCATTTAATGTTAGTTATTTGTCAAGGCAACATTTCTCATTTTTAATTTTTTTTATTTGAATAGTTTTAGTTTTAGTTAACAATAACAAAATTGATCAAGTAAACATGAACTGCAATTATATTTATAGTTATTTATATATATATATATATATATATATATATATATATATATATATATATATATATATATATATATATATATATATATGTGTATATATATATACATATACATATACTTATACTTATACTTATACTTATATAATTATAATTTTCCAGGAAATATTTCACATTTTCATTTAGATTAAATTGACTAAAATAACTAAAACTAAAACTGAAATAAAAATTAATAAAACTATATGGACATGTAAAAAAAGACAAAAACACACAATTCCTAAAACTTTAACTACAATTAAAATGAAATTAAAATAATCTTTTTATAAAATAAATAAAAACTAAAATGAAATATTAATTAAAACTAATACAAAATATTAATGTAAACTATAATGGTATATGCGTGATACTAAAATAACACTGATTGGAACGTCCTGCTTTAAATCCTATCAGGTTATGCTTTTATTCAAATATCCGCGTTAGTGTGATGCCTTGAAGTGCTGTCTAGGGAGGGAGCGTGTGAGGTTTCTGTTGTGAAATGTGCAACGTTCAGAGAGCGTATCAGCTGACATGCATGTCACATGACCTCACTTCTTCATCATGTGACCTCACACTGTCACATGACCTCACTTCATCATGTGACCTCACACTGTCACATGACCTCACTTCTTCATCATGTGACATTAATCATAACATTAATATTTATTCTGTATTTTGCGTGAGCGTAACATGTTGATATGTTTGTGAAGGAGGTTTCTCCAGACAGTGAGTATAATGATGAGAAAGCATCTAAACACAGATCCGGTTACTGAAGGATTGAACTCGAGGCCTTCTGTTTGATTTTATTCATGTTTTTAATCAACTTTCACGTTGAAAACAATCTCAAGGCCTTTGCACAAATATACAGAGTTTTATGTGTTTTTTCCAATAGATGGTCAGTAAAAGATAATGTTTGTCAACCTCAGGAGTTCATATTTACTTAATATTACTGGATTAGTGTCTAAATATGGTTTGTGGATTTATATTTTTCTAGCAATAAACAAAAATGCATGATGATAAAAAACACTAATAATTATATATATATATATTAGTGCTGTCAAACCATTAATCGCATCCAAAATCAAGGTTTTTGTTTACATAATATGTGTTTATTGTGTATATTTATTATGTATATATAAATGCAAACACATGCATGTATATATTTAAGAAAAATATGTTTATATATTAAATATAGTTATATATAATATAAAATATAAGAATATTAATATAAAAACGTGTATACATGTAAATATTTTCACAATATATACTGTATGTGTATGTATTTATATATACATAATAAATATACACATGTATTATCACAAAATTATATATGATAACAAAAACATTTTTTTTGGATGCGATTAATCTATTAAGAGAAATGTACTTGTATGTCACTTTCGGGGAATATTTTATAGAAATTTTAAAGATGTGTGTGCATATATATATATTTTTTAGTAATTTGGTGAAAATCAGATGGTAACAGGGTTGTGCACAAATGTGTGAAACTGCTAAAAAAAATGTAAATAAATTAATTAATAAATTAAAATAGATTTTGAGTTGGTAGAGTTGAATATCAATTCAACATATTTTACATTATTATTTTATTTGCACTATTTTGGACATATTAAATTATTACCCTGCATGATTTTAAATATTGTTTGGAAAAACATTTTACAGATATTTTATAGATATGTATTTAAAAGATGACTTGGTGAAGTTGATGTAAACTACGGTGAAGCTCAGACTTGGCATTGACTCATATACTGTACATGTGAAATACTGTACTGTACATCCACTGTGCTTTGATTGATGGTTATGAATCTGGTTATGAATCATAAATGACGTGATTATGGCTCTGTGTTTGATGAGACGAAGGACTTCATGTGGAGAGTTTGATATGCAGTGTATGTTTTTAATTTAATATTCAACTATCATAATAAATTATTGCTGTTTAACTGTCAGTCTGTTGATCGATCAATCATGTCAGAATTATTATTATTTTATTATTATTAACTAGACTGCTTTTTATAGCTAACTGACCTACTTTTGGGTTATTAACTAATCAATGACCTAATAAACTGATCCATATTTGTCATTTATGTTAAGACAACAGAAATTATTTTATCATAAATTATTTTTTATGTTGAGATAATTAAAGAATTAATGAGATGAAAAATTATTTTATAATTAATATCAAATAATTAAATGTTGGTGGTTTGTTGATTAAAAATGTTGAATTTATTATATTTTATTTAAGTAGATATTAATAGTGCATCTGTAAAAACCACAGCTTTAATAACATAAATGGAAAACATGATTTGTAATAGTATTGCTGATTTTACAGTGTATTTTTGGACTATTGAGGGAAATGCAGAATATTTGACTTCAGATGAACACTGTAAAAAATCCGTAAAATTTACGGTAAAAAATGTGAAAAAAAAACATTTTATATTATATTATATTAATTATATTTTATTATAAATAATTGCCGGAATTCTACCATAATATAAAATACGGTACCAACATTTTAGGTTTTACGGTTTTAACTTAAATTTACAGTTAAATACCGTAATTTGATTAACCCTCTGGTTGTGTTCGGACTCCTGTCACTCTTGTCGTGTTCCCGGTCAAAAATGACCGGACTCCAAACAACTGCTTATAAATCTGTCATTATGCTATATTATCACCAAATATTGGATTCAATCTTTTTGTCAACTTGTTTTCTTTCATTTAGGACTGGTTTTGTGTTTCTATTTGCATCTGATTAATCGTAGGCCTCATTTATCTGAAAGTAGGCTCCTCATTTTTTGAGTGAAAAAAATAATTTTTTATGAATAATTTTCACAATATGAGATAAAAAATTATGAAAATGTGCACTGTTTCTCACACTAGTGTGCTTGAATGATTAATCAGGAAGTTTGCTTTTAAATGCTTTTATTTTGTACAAAATTGCACAAAGTCACACTTGTCAAAAATGGCCGGCCATTGAAAGTGAATGGGGAAGTATGAAAGTAAAGCCCTTTTCACACTGCACGTTGGTCCCGGAAAATTGCCAGAAAATTGCCGGAGTGCCTTCTGTGTGAACGCAAACGCGTCCCGGGATTGATCCCGGGTTGGGACCTAGTAACATTGCCGGGTTCAGTCCCGGAACGAGCGCTGTGTGAACAAAAGCCGGATCAATGCCGTAACGAGTGTGTGGTAGTGATGACGCACTTTGTCGTTCAACTGTTTTACCGGGTGTTTTGAAGGCAGATCAACGTTCACACGATGAAAAATGTGTAAACTATAATGAAGCAGCGAACAGGGAGCTCCTCACTATCCACGCTGAAGCTGAAATCATTCTCCAGTTTAGTGAAATGGTGAGCGCGCATTATACACGTCACATGAAAGGTCACGTGTCTTTACGGGGTCTTTACGTGTTCCGGCATTTGTTCCCGGATCATCAGATTTGCTGCATTCACACTGCCAGTGATTTTCTGGAATATGTGCGTGCATTCACACACAACACATTACCCGTGTATTTTCCGGAATCTCTGTGTGAAAGGGGCTTCAGAGAAACAACTAGTGTTCAGGAGAATGTTGTGCTTGCAAACATAAAGGCCTTGGACCTGTGCGTGTGTGGATGCATGTATACTCACGCTATCACACTCACACACACACACATCTATGCATACAAACTATTGTGAGAATTACCAAACGCTATCTCGCGGCAATTCGTACGTATTTTACGAGGTGGCTAATTCGTACGAATTCGTATGACCTCACTCGTACGATTTAGTACAATTTGTCTAAACCCCAGTGACGGGTAGGTTTAGCGGCGGAGTTAGGTGTAGGTCATTCGTACAAATTCATACGAATTGGCAACTCGTAAAATACGTATGATTTAGCAAAAATCGAATGAATTCCTACGAATTAGCCACCTCGTAAAATATGTACGAATTGCCGTGAGATCGGGCTGGAATTACCAACGCTATCTCACGGCAATTCGTACATATTTTACGAGGTGGCTAATTCATATGACCTCACTCGTACGATTTAGTATGATTTTGTACAATTTGTCTAAACCCCAGTGACGGGTAGGTTTAGCGGCGGAGTTAGGTGTAGGTCCTTCGTACAAATTCATACGAATTGGCAACTCGTAAAATACGTACGATTTAGCAAAAATCGTATGAATTTGTACGAGCGAGGTCGTACGAATTCGTACGAATTAGCCACCTCGTAAAATATGTACGAATTGCCATGAGATAGGGTTGGAATGACACCGATTTCATCCTACCCTGAACTGCATGCAATATGCTTTTATGATTCTGATATTATAACTCTCTCTCTCTCTCTCACAAACACACACCACATGCTCAAACTGCCTTGTCTTTATCCTGCATTGACTTCAAAATAATCTTTTCTTTCACCACATATTCTAGACAAAACATTATGACAATAGGTTTTGAGGCTTTCGTGTTCTCACAGAGTAGACGAAAGTCTACAAATAAATGCTAGAGTATACAAATGCCTCACAGTGCCTTGCTTGTCATTCACATGAGGAAGGGACAACTAAGGATGAATCTTACAATGAAGATGCATTGCAAGATATATTGGAAGAGGAAAACATCACTGAACAAGCTGAAAACCTTGCAACAACTGAAGTGGATCAATCTTCTGATTTCGAGGACCCAGCTGAAGTTGATGTAACGTTCTGGTCGAAGGATGGAAAAAAAATATTATTTTGAAGTCAATGCAGGCCAAAGACAAGGCAGTTTGAACGTGTGTGTGTGTGTGTGTGTGTGTGTGTGAGAGAGAGAGAGAGAGAGAGAGAGAGAGAGAGAAAGAGAGTTATAATATCAGATTCATAAAAGCATATTGCATACAGTTCAGGGTAGGATGAAATAGGTGTAATACTCACAATAGTTTGTATGCATAGATGTGTGTGTGTGTGTGTGTGTGTGTGAGTGTGATAGCGTGAGTATACATGCATCCACACACGCACAGGTCAAAGGCCTTTATGTTTGCAAGCACAACATTCTCCTGAACACTAGTTGTTTCTCTTACTTTCATTCTTCCCCATTCACTTTCAATGGCCGGCCATTTTTGACAAGTGTGACTTTGTGCAATTTTGTACAAAATAAAAGCATTTAAAAGCAAACTTCTTGATTAAACATTAAAGCACACTAGTGTGATAAACAGTGCCAATTTTCATAATTTTTTATCTCATATTGTGAAAATTATTCATAAAAAATGATTTTTTCACTCAAAAAAGGAGGTGCCTACTTTCGGATAAATAAGGCCTACGATTAAACAGATGCAAATAGAAACACAAAACCAGTCCTAAATGAAAGAAAACAAGTTGACAAAAAGATTGAATCCAATATTTGGTGATAATATAGCATAATGACAGATTTATAAGCAATTGATCAGAGTCCGGTCATTTTTGACCGGGAACACCACAAGTGTGACTTTTTGCAATTTTGTACAAAATAAAAGCATTTAAAAGCAAACTTCCTGATTAATCATTAAAGCACACTAGTGTGAGAAACAGTGCACATTTTCATAATTTTTTATCTCATATTGTGAAAATTATTCATAAAAAATTATTTTTTTCACTCAAAAAAGGAGGTGCCTACTTTCGGATAAATGAGGCTTTCGATTAATCAGATGCAAATAGAAACACAAAACCAGTCCTAAATGAAAGAAAACAAGTTGACAAAAAGATTGAATCCAATATTTGGTGATAATATAGCATAATGACAGATTTATAAGCAATTGATCGGAGTCCGGTCATTTTTGACCGGGAACACCACAAGTGTGACTTTTTGCAATTTTGTACAAAATAAAAGCATTTAAAAGCAAACTTCCTGATTAATCATTAAAGTACACTAGTGTGAGAAACAGTGCAATTTTTTAAATTTTTTTGTTTAATATTGTGAAAATTATTCATAAAAAAAGATTTTTTCACTCAAAAAATGAGGAGCCTACTCTCGGATAAATGAGGCCTACGATTAATCAGATGCAAATAGAAACACAAAACCAGTCCTAAATGAAAGAAAACAAGTTGACAAAAAGAATGAATCCAAAATTTAGTGATAATATAGCATAATGACAGATTTATAAGCAGTTGTTTGGAGTCCGGTCATTTTTGACCGGGAACACGACAAGTGTGACTAGGTGAAATAAAACCCACAAAAAATTAAGAAAATTCTAAAAAAATTAGTGAGAAGTACTTATACCCTATGTGCACAAAGTCAGTGAGTTTGAGTCCAATGCGATAACGTTAACTAGTATTTTCGGGAAAAAGAAAATCTTTTTCGGGTCAATTTGACCCGAACACAACCAGAGGGTTAACTGATATAATGTTAATATACCAACATACTGAAGTACTGAAATCTGTTTTGTTCTACCGTATTGTGCCGTAAAAACTACGGTACCAACATTTTAGGTTTTACAGTTTTAACTTAAATTTACAGTCAAATACCGTAATTTCATTAACTGATATAATGTTAATATACCAACATATTGAAGTACTGAAATCTGTTTTGTTCTACCGTATTCTACCGTAAAAACTACGGTACCAACATTTTAGGTTTTACAGTTTTAACTTAAATTTACAGTTAAATACCGTAATTTCATTAACTGATATAATGTTAATATACCAACATATTGAAGTACTGAAATCTGTTTTGTTCTACCGTATTCTACCGTAAAAACTACGGTACCAACATTTTAGGTTTTACGGTTTTAACTTAAATTTACAGTTAAATACCGTAATTTCATTAACTGATATAATGTTAATATACCAACCTTTTGAAGTACTGAAATCTGTTTTGTTCTACCGTATTCTACCGTAAAAACTACGGTACCAACATTTTAGGTTTTACGGTTTTAACTTAAATTTACAGTTAAATACCGTAATTTCATTAACTGATATAATGTTAATATACCAACCTTTTGAAGTACTGAAATCTGTTTTGTTCTACCGTATTCTACCGTAAAAACTACAGTACCAACATTTTAGGTTTTACAGTTTTAACTTAAATTTACAGTTAAATACCGTAATTTCATTAACTGATATAATGTTAATATACCAACATATTGAACAAACACTAGACACCATCATGATGACACTCATTAAACTGAAATATGCAATAAACATTAATTTAACAACATTAGATTTAATATACAACCCTAATAAACATAACTGATAAGAAAAAAACTAAGAAGAAACAGTTATTTCAAAGAAAAAACATCAAATTCAAACTAAATTTGAAATGCAACGCAGGAATTCTGGGAACGTCAGTTTACGGTTTTTCCTGTAAATTTTACAGTAACTTACCGTTAACCATTTAACAGGTTTTTACTGTAGCATTTCCACAGTTTTTTACCGTTAAAATCACGGTCATTTTTTACAGTGAAGGTCACTTTAGGATCTTTCTCCGGGGTTAAAGGTCACAGTGTGATAAAATGTGATTATTTGTATCTGCTTTGCTCTCTGAACTGATCTTTGTTTTAACAGCGCAGAAGGAAAACATATGAACATGTTTGGTGTTATTTAATGAAGATGATCAAATCCAGCCTTTAGTCTTTCATTTTTCTTACAAGAATTGAAAAGAAATCCAAAATAGTGCTACTACAGAACCAACAACAAACTTGCTTAGATAATATTCTATTATAATTGAATTATTTTTATGTGAATGACTAACTTTAAAATTGCAAATGCTTTTCATTTTATATATGAATACAAAATGTATTATTATGTATGTTTGTGTTTTAAAATAGTATTTGTATAGTCCAGATGTTTTTAGATGTGGAACAGAATGTTATTAAGTCATCTGTTTTCATCACACATGATACTGGTCACATTTTGCTGAATTATAGAAATATCATCCCACATGAAACAACCAACCAATCACACGACAGGAACTTTCCATTGACTTCTGCTGTTTAAAACTGAGCTAATGACATTATTATATTATATTATATTATATTATATTATATTAATTAAATTAAATTAAATTAAATTACATTACTATATTATATTATATGAATTATTATATTATATTATATTACATTGCATTACTATATTATATTATATTATATTATATTATATTATATTATATTATATTATATTACTTTACATTACATTATTATATTATATTACATTACATTATTATATTATATTACATTACATTACATTACAATATTATATTACATTACTATATTATATTATATTACATTACATTATTTTATACTATATTATTATATTATATTACATTACATTATACTATATTATTATATTACATTACATTACATTACATTATTAAATTATATTATATTATACTATATTAATATATTATATTATATTATTACATTACATTATACTATATTATTATATTATATTATTGTCAGTCCTGTGTCGTGTGTGTTGTGTTTCCCGCCTCTTGTGTCCATATTTGGTTAGTTTCCTGTCCTAGTTAAGTGTGATTATTAGTTAATTCGTGTCCAGGTGTGTTTTAGTCATTATGTGTTAATTATCCTGTGTATTTAGTTCCTGTCTGTTTAGTTGTCGTCTGGTCTACTCGTTACTCCCGGTGTTCCTGTGTGTCTTGTCTTGTCTTGTCTTGTCTTGCTTGTCCGAATTAAAGACTGTATATTTGAGTTTATCCTCGTCTTTGTGTTCCTCGTTCCTCCCCGCTGTGTGCACCGTGACAGAAGACCAGACCTATACAGAGAGTAAGCGGCGCCCCTTCACCTCGTTTGTTCGGTTTTTGCAAGTTTTTGTTTGTTCCTGTTTGTGTTTCTCCCGCGCCTTGGAAGTCGCCGCTCGTCATCCCGCCCTAGCAAGCTGATAGTCGGTGCTGGCCGCTCGTCAATCAAGTTCACCGGCCGCAATGAAGTTAAGCTCGCCGGTCGCAGCTCTCTCCAGCCCACCGGCCGCAGCTCACTCAAGCCTGTCAGCCGATCATCTGTCCAGCCCACCGGCTGAGGCTATCCCAAGCCCGCCGGCTGTTCGTCAGTCAAGTTCGCAGACCGCTCCAAAGTCAAGTTCACAGGCTGCCGCTCGCTCAAGCCGCCGGCTGCGGCTCCCTCGAGCCCGCCATCCGCGGGGATATCAACGCCGCCGTCCACGGCTCACTCATGCACGCTGCTGTTCGCGGCTCACCCAAGCCCGCTGGCCGCCGCTGAGTCAAGTTCGTGGACTGCCGCTCGCTCTAGCCGCCGGCCGTTCCGATGTCAAGTCCGCCGGCTGCGGCTCTTCAGCTCAAGAGGATCCAGTTTCGTAGTCACGGCCAGGAGTGCCGTTCCATGTCCCCTGAGGCATATTTTAAAGTCTTGCATCATCCTCAGGAACAGTTTTAATTTATCTTGTCTTGTCGGTCTTGTCCATGGAGACTCGTCTGGGGCCAGCCGCCTGCCTCTCCTGTCGTGGATATGGATGCGGTTGCTGAGGGACCCTGTTAGGGCCCCTGACTCCACGTCATGCCCAGTAAAGGCCTCAGCTTCCAAGCCTAGCCCAAGGAGGGCTTCCTGTTCCTGAGGATAGCCCCGGAGGACTCCTGATACCCCGTAAGCTACCCCATGGATTTTTTTTGGGGGGTAGTAGAGTTCTGGCTGTAGTGGCTGGGCCGAGTGGACCGAGGCCACGGCCACAAGGACCACCTGCTGTGGCCTCCGGAGCTCCCAGCACCGCCATGGCCTCCGTCTGTCTGTTCCGCTCTGGAGGCCCCGTCCTGTTAGTTTATCCGTGTCTGTCCCGAGGGGCCTCCAGAGCGACCACCGGCCCTCCCTCCCTGGTAGTACTGTTACGGCGCGGGGCGCGCCTTCCGGGAGGGGGGAGTTATGTCAGTCCTGTGTCATGTGTGTTGTGTTTCCCGCCCTCTTGTGTCCATATTTGGTTAGTTTCCTGTCCTAGTTAAGTGTGATTATTAGTTAATTTGTGTCCAGGTGTGTTTTAGTCATTATGTGTTAATTATTCTGTGTATTTAGTTCCTGTCTGTTTAGTTGTCGTCTGGTCTACTCGTTACTCCCGGTGTTCCTGTGTGTCTTGTCTTGTCTTGCTTGTCTGAATTAAAGACTGTATATTTGAGTTTATCCTCGTCTTCGTGTTCCTCGTTCCTCCCCGCTGTGTGCACCGTGACAATTATATTATTTATTATGTTATTAAAGTTGTTTCCTCATAATGTTGCTGATTTCAGCTTCATGTAGTTGTGGGACATTTGGTGAAAACACATGTATTTGACCTTCATCTTGGATATTTGATTTTATCATTAAATTAAACTATTTAATACGAGCTGCATTCAATCATTATAATGCATGAATCATTAAAAAATAAATCTCCATCATTCCCATTTATTTTAATATTAACAGCAGGACTAGAACACAGACGATTAGACACAAACAAAGCAGGAATGTAGGAATAAAACAAATCTAGACCTGTTGAACCCAGCCTTGCGTTCTCTCTCTCTCTCTCTCTCTCTCTCTCTCTCTCTCTCTCTCTCTCTGTCTCTCTCTCTCTAACTCTCTCACTCTCTCTCTCTGTGGGGTGTATCAGGAAGTCAAACTTCACTCTCTCTCTCTCTCTCTCTCTCTCTGTGTCTCTCACTCTCTCTCTCTCTCTCTGTTTGTGGGGTGTATCAGGAAGTCAAACTTCACTCTCTCTCTCTCTCTCTCTCTCTCTCTCTCTCTAACTCTCTCACTCTCTCTCTCTCTCTCTCTCTCTCTCACTCTCTCTCTCTCTCTCTCTCTAACTCTCTCACTCTCTCTCTCTCTCTCTAACTCTCTCACTCTCTCTCTCTCTCTCTCTCTCTAACTCTCTCTCTCTCTCACTCTCTCTCTCTCTCTCAATTTCAATTTAAGTGTGCTTTATTGGCATGACAAAAGCTATACATTTGTATTGCCAAAGCAATTGCAGCTGGGCTGCTCACAAATAGTGCACATTTGAATTAACAGAAAGGAAAATAATAATAAAATACAAATAAAAAAAATAAAAAAAAAGTATTAAGCATGTAGTGCAAAATAAATGGCTAGTGTAAGTATGTGTTAAAATAAAATTAAATAGATAAAGTATAAGATATACAGAGGCAAAATATACATTTAAGTAATATAGCATAATGTAATGTAGATGTGCTGGGAGCATCAGCTCAGGGCAGGTGGAGCGTCTTCTCTTCTGTGCTGACAGAGAGACACATATTGAGCAGCAAACACACAGCAGCTCTTGTGTTCTCCGAGCAGATACGCTAGTTTCTCCTGGTCTGGAAGAGTATTAAATGTGGGATGGATCTGCTGTATTTTGTTGTAGAACACTGTCCGTATATCTGTGTATTTGGAGCATTCTGTTAGGAAGTGCAGTTCTGTTTCCGTCTGATTCAGATCACAGTGTGAACACAATCTCTGCTCGGGGGGCAGCCATGTTTGTCTGTGTCTGCCCGTCTCTATCATCAGCTTGTGTCCGCTGAGTCTGTATCTGGTCAACGTGCTTCTCAGTTTCTTATCTGACACTGTGTACAGATACTCTGCCATACTGTACTCTCTCTTTAGGGACAGATAGCATTGCATTTTACTCTGTTGTTGAGTTTGGGTTTGCCAATGAGTGATGTAACTCTGTTTGATTTGTGCAGTGATCTGATTGGTTCTGATGTTGTGAGTCAGAGCATCAGTAGATGTTAGTGAAGCATCAGGACTGAAGCTCTGGATCAGATGGAGGAAGGGCTTGCTTTCTTTGCTCATCTCTTGGTATTGCAGGGCTTTATAATGGTATGATTGGGGGTCACTGAGCTTCAGATGTTTCCAGAATTTAATAGCCCTTTTTTGTATCTTTATGATTAGAGGATATTTGCCTAATTCTGCCCTACATGCGTTATTTGTTGTGTGCCGGTGCACGTGTAGTATATTTTTACAGAGTTCTGCATGCAGGGTCTCAATCGGGTGTTTTTCCCATTTAGTGAGATCTTGACTTGGGTTTGTCAGCGGACCCCACACCTCACTGCCATATAGTGCAATGGGCTCAATTACTGATTCTAATATTTTCAGCCAAATTCTAATAGGGATTTCTATAGGACATTGCCGTTTTATGGCATAGAACGCCCTGCGTGCTTTATCTCTCAGTTCATTCACAGCATGATTAAAGTTTCCAGTGGATGTGATTTTCAAACCCAGGTAGTTGTAGTGTGATGTGTGTGCTATCTGGTTCGTGCCTAATGAAAATGTGTGTTGTGTTCCTTGGGATCTGGGTCTCTTCTGAAAGATCATAATGTTGGTTTTCTTCAGGTTGACTGTCAGGGCCCAGGTCTGGCAGTATTGCTCCAGCAGGTCCAGGTTCTGCTGTAGACCATGTTGAGTGGGAGACAGCAGAACCAGGTCATCTGCATACAGCAGGCATTTGATCTCTGAGTCGTGTAGAGTGAGGCCAGGAGCTGCAGATCGCTCCAGACTGAGCGCCAGTTCATTTATATAGATGTTAAATAATGTTGGGCTTAAGCAGCAGCCCTGTCTCACTCCACGCTCCTGGGAGAGATACCTTGTACGTTTGGTGTTGATTTTTACGCCACATTTACTTTCAGTGTACATTGATTTGATGAGGTCATAGGTTTTACCTCCTATTCCACTTTCAATAAGTTTGTAGAATAGTCCTTGGTGCCAAATTGAGTCAAATGCTTTTTTAAAGTCAATAAAGCATGCATATATTTTACCTTTATCTTGGTTAACGTGTTTTTCAATTAGAGTATGTAGTGTATAGATGTGATCAGATGTACGGTAATTTGGTAAAAATCCGATTTGACTTCTGCTCAGTACGCTGTGTGTGGTGATGAAGTCTAATAGTCGAGCGTTTATTATGCTACTGAATAACTTTCCCAGGTTGCTGCTCACACAGATTCCTCTGTAGTTGTTAGGATCAAATTTATCTCCGTTTTTAAAGATTGGTGTTATCAAGCCTTGATTCCAGATGTCGGGGAAGTACCCTACACTCAGGATCACATTGAATAGTTTTAGAACGGCTAATTGGAGCTTGCTGCTTGTGTGTTTTATCATTTCATTTAATATCCCATCAGGTCCTGATGCTTTTTTGAGTTGGAGGTTTTTGATTTTTTCTGTAAGTTCTTTATCAGTTATTGGGAAATCTAATGGGTTTTGGTTATCTTTGATTGTTAATTCTAGTTTTTCTAATTGGTTGATTGTTTGGTTTTGCTTGCAGTTTGTGTCTGTTTGTACTTTATTAAACAATGTTTGGAAATGACTTTCCCATATTTCTCCATTTTGTATTGGCAATTCTTCATGATCAGTTTTTTTCAGATTGTTCCAATTATCCCAAAATTGGTTTGTGTTCACGGACTTCTCGATTATTGTCAGTTGTTTTTCTGTCACAATTCTCACAATTCTGATCACAATTCTCTCTCTCTCTCTCTCTCTCTCTCTAACTCTCTCACTCTCTCTCTCTCTCTCTCTCTCTCTCTCTCTCTCTGTTTGTGGGGTGTATCAGGAAGTCAAACTTCACTCTCTCAATTCAATTCAATTCAATTCAGAAAGCTTTATTGGCATGACAAAAACATACATTTTGTATTGCCAAAGCATTAAAACAACATAGAAAATGATTTAGAATGTCTGAACATTTAGTAAAGCCTAGCAAAAATAATAGTAATAATTAAACTAAATAAAAAAGGCAATATTATATAAACACATGGCTAGATATATCAAAAAAATAAATAGAACAATAGTATTAATAAAATAAATAAAGGATTATAGTACAGAAATCATGTAACAACTGAACTTATAAATGTGAACATTGTATAGATGCTATAGATGTGTGTAGGTGTAATGTGTGTGTGTGTGTGTGTGTGTGTGTGTGTGTGTGTGTGTGTGTGTGTGTGTGTGTGTGTGTGTGTGTTTATCTCTGGCTGTCTCTCAGGAGATCACAAGATGATACAAATCTTGCAGCTATATCACAACATTTGGCTTCTTCGCCAAGAATGAAACGGAGTTTCTGGGTTGGATTACAGGTGTTGAATTGGGGGAATATTTTATTAATTTTGGGGTAGTAGTGGTCTCTGATGTCTTTATATTTAGTGCACTCTGTGAGGAAGTGCAGCTCCGTCTCCGTCACTCCCAGCATGCAGTGCGAGCAGAGTCTGTCCTCACGAGAGAGCCATATCTGCGCCGGCCCGTCTCTGCGGCCAGACTGTGCTCGCTGAGTCTGTACATCGTCAGTGTTTTCCTGAGTCTCACATCACTCACGGTGCTCAGGTAGCTTGCCATGCTGTACTCTCGATTTAGGGCCGAATAACATTCCAGTTTGTGCTGGTTTTTGATGGTGTTTGTCCAATGGGTGATGTACTTGTGTTTCTCTGTGTTGATGATCTGTGTGGGCCGAATGTGTGTGAGTGTGTGTGTGTCCTGAGGCTGGCTGATCTCGGTGTGTGTGAGCTCAGTCAGTCTCAGCACCAGCTGAAGGAGGGGACTCTTACTTTTGCTCTCTCTCTCTCTCTCTCTCTCTGTGTCTCTCACTCTCTCTCTCTCTCTCTCTCTGTTTGTGGGGTGTATCAGGAAGTCAAACTTCACTCTCTCTCTCTCTCTCTCTCTCTCTCTCTGTGTCTCTCTCTCTCTAACTCTCTCACTCTCTCTCTCTCTCTCTCTAACTCTCTCACTCTCTCTCTCTCTCTCTCTCTCTCTCTCTCTCTCTCTCTCTCTCTCTCTCTCTCTCTCTCTCTCTCTCTCTAACTCTCTCACTCTCTCTCTCTCTCTCTCTCTCTCTCTCTCTCTCTGTTTGTGGGGTGTATCAGGAAGTCAAACTTCACTCTCTCTCTGACTGATTATCAGACAACAACAAACACGATGCCTGGCAAGAAAGTGTGTATTATTGGCTCAGGAAACTGGTGAGTTGCGTCTAATATGAACGCGTCGCAGTAAACGCTTTAGCGGCTCTTTGCAGTAACGCGACGCGACGCAGCGGACGCGACGTCAGACACAACTGTGGTGTTACCACGGTACTCTACTGCTCAGAGATACTTCGTTACTACTATTTGATTGCCATATTCAGAATTTACCGCGGTATTTTCTAAGAACAGCTTACCAGAATTTCCCTTGGTAGCATTTTTACTGTAGTAAACCTGATTCTGAAGCTGCTCACATCCAGTTATTCAATCAATCAACAGTTTTACTAACAATAGCTATAGTCACGTGTTTGCCAGTGCCTATGGCAAAAATATATATCTTCATATATATATATATGTATATATATATATGTATAATGTATGTAAATATATTTTCTGCAGATTTTTTGAAAATATATATAAAAAAGGAATTATATATATATATATATATATATATATATATATATATATATATATATATATGTGTGTGTGTGTGTGTGTGTTAGGGCTGGTAAGCGATTAACATTTTTAATCTAATTAATTACATGATGTGGCGATTAATTAATCTAATTAATCACAAATGAATCGCACATCAAATTTGGCTTAGAAATGAGTCCCAAAAGATCATTTAAAGTCATTGTTGTGTAAAGCATCAGAAATATTTTGTTTGATAAAATTTATTACATAAACTCTTTTGGACCATGAGGGTGAGTAAATGATGACACGATTGTCATTTTTGGAAATATTTCATTTACTATGGAAATATGAAATCATTTCTTTATTGAAATGATACTCTAAATAATAACCTAAAGCTGCCAGTAGATGGTGGTAAATGTCTTAATGATTCAGTCATCGAGTCATTGATTCATTCGATTCGTTCAAATGACTGATTAAAATCAATAAATATGAATGACCTCTAACACTAGCTTGCTCTATTCTTTTTCTATTCTATCTGTTTTCTTTGTATTTATTATATAATTTAAAAACACCTTGCTAGTGTACTGTGTTATAAGATAACTGAGACTTTGGATAAAAGCATCTGCTAAATGACAATGTAAATGACTATTTATTTTTAAATCAACACTCAGCTTAAAAAAGAATTGTATGCAAACGTAAATTGCAAATAATGCAGTTTTTAAATTAACTTCTAAATTATAAAATAAATGTTTGTTGTTGAAATATATTCACTTACACAGTGGCTGTCATTACTTGATGTTTCTTGGTCTGATGTGTTTGTTTGTGTGTGTGTGTGTGTGTGTTTCTCTGTGTGTGTGTGTTTCTCTGTGTGTGTGTGTGTTTCTCTGTGTGTGTGTGTGTTTCTCTGTGTGTGTGTGTGTGTGTGTGTGTGTGTTTCTCTGTGTGTGTGTGTGTGTGTGTGTGTGTTTCTCTGTGTGTGTGTGTGTGTTTCTCTGTGTGTGTGTGTGTGTGTGTTTCTCTGTGTGTGTGTGTGTGTTTCTCTGTGTGTGTGTGTGTTTCTCTGTGTGTGTGTTTCTCTGTGTGTGTGTGTGTGTTTCTCTGTGTGTGTGTGTGTTTCTCTGTGTGTGTGTGTTTCTCTGTGTGTGTGTGTGTGTTTCTCTGTGTGTGTTTCTCTGTGTGTGTGTGTGTGTTTCTCTGTGTGTGTGTGTGTGTGTTTCTCTGTGTGTGTGTTTCTCTCTCTCTGTGTGTGTGTGTGTGTGTGTGTGTGTGTGTGTGTTTCTCTGTGTGTGTGTGTGTTTCTCTGTGTGTGTGTGTGTTTCTGTGTGTGTGTGTGTTTCTCTGTGTGTGTGTGTGTTTCTCTGTGTGTGTGTGTGTGTTTCTCTGTGTGTGTGTGTGTGTTTCTCTCTATGTGTGTGTGTTTCTCTCTGTGTGTGTGTTTCTCTGTGTGTGTGTGTGTGTGTGTTTCTCTGTGTTTGTGACTGTGTGTGTGTGTGTGTGTTTCTCTGTGTGTGTGTGTGTTTCTCTGTGTGTGTGTGTGTGTGTTTCTCTGTGTGTGTGTGTGTGTGTGTTTCTCTGTGTGTGTGTGTGTGTGTGTGTGTGTTTCTCTGTGTGTGTGTGTGTGTGTGTGTGTGTGTTTCTCTGTGTGTGTGTGTGTGTGTTTCTCTGTGTGTGTGTGTGTTTCTCTCTATGTGTGTGTGTTTCTCTCTATGTGTGTGTGTTTCTCTGTGTTTGTGACTGTGTGTGTGTGTGTTTCTCTGTGTTTGTGACTGTGTGTGTGTGTGTGTGTGTTTCTCTGTGTGTGTGTGTTTCTCTCTATGTGTGTGTGTTTCTCTGTGTGTGTGTGTGTGTGTGTGTGTGTGTTTCTCTGTGTTTGTGACTGTGTGTGTGTGTTTCTCTGTGTGTGTGTGTGTGTGTGTGTGTGTTTCTCTGTCTGTGTGTGTGTGTGACTGTGTGTGTGTGTGTGTGTGTGTGTGTGTGTGTTGGTCAGGGGTTCTGCCATCGCTAAGATCATCGGACACAATGTGAAAGCGTCGAACCGCTTCGATCCGATGGTGAAGATGTGGGTCTATGAGGAGATGATCGATGGACGCAAACTCACCGAGATCATCAACACCGAACACGAGAACCTCAAATATCTGCCCGGACACAAACTGCCCAAAAACGTGGTGTGTGTTTCTCTTAATAATAGTACAGTGATGGGAACAGACCATAATACCATGGTACTCTGATGGTACTCCAAGGTATGACCCCAGCAAACAGAGAATGTTCTGGAAAGGTTCTCTCATAATTATGAACAAAAGTTTTTTTCCAGTTATGTTGACAGAATGCTCTCAAAACGTTAGAACAAAAACATTATTTATACGTTGTTCATGTAACTTTTCTCTGAAGTGTTTTATTTGAACGCTCATCTAACGTTCAATAAATGTTACGGTATTTTCCAGAAATTTCAGAGAACATTTAAAAGTAACGTTCCCATAATGTTTGCAAAATTATAAAATGGAATGTTCCGTTACTTTTTGCATAACTAAGCAAAAATGTTTTTAAAACATTAAAAAATATTCAGAAATATTGTTTTCATAAGAATGTAATGGGAACGTCAGCAAAACATTCTTAAAGGGACAGTGCACGCAAAAATTAAAATTCAGTCATCATTGACTCATCCTCAAGTAGATCCAAACCTGTCTGAATGTGTTTGTTCTGAACACAAAGGAAGATATTCTGAAGAATGAGGGAAACAGAGCAGTATTTTTCTCCTACTATTGAAGTCAATGGTGCCCCAAAACAGCCTGGTTACAAACTTTCTTCAGAATATCTTCCTTTGTGTTCAGAACAAACACATTCATACAGGTTTGGATCTACTTGAGGATGAGTAAATGATAACAGAATTTTTCATTTTTGGGTGTACTGTCCCTTTAAAACATTTTTGATAGCTAAATTTTGGCTAACATTCTCTAAAACGTTATGAACAAACGTTCTTCCAGTTACGTTTAATGATGTTCTCGAAACACAGCAAAAGCAGTATTTATACATCAGTCGTGGAATGGTTTTGTTTTGTTCTGAAACAAGTGGAACATTTTTTGAATGTTACTATTTGTTTCGGAATGTTCAGAGAACATTCAAAAGTAACATTGCCATAATGTTAGCAAAATGATCAAATGGAATGTTGGTTTAACCAAGAAGATACATTTTTAAACGTTCAGATCATTTTCATTCATTAATGTAGATATTTCAGCTGGGACGTGCTTGATTTGTGAACTAGTGAAGTTAAAGTGACAGTACACCCAAAAATGAAAATTCTGTCATCATTTACTCATCCTCAAGTAGTTACAAACCTGTATGAATGTGTTTGTTCTGCTGAAGACAAAGGAAGATATTCTGAAGAATGTGGGAAACAGAGCAGTTCTGGGGCACCATTGACTTTTTTTCTCCTACTATGGAAGTCAATGGTGCCCCAAAACAACCTGGTTACAAACTTTCTTCAGAATATCTTCCTTTGTGTTCAGAACAAACACATTCATACAGGTTTGAAACTACTTGAGGCTGAGTAGATGATGACAAGATTTTAATTTTTGGGTGAACTGCCCCTTTAACTCCGCGGTTAGATGTGAGCTGGTTATCAGCAGGTTTACACACAGATTAAAGTGCTGAACTTTGCACGGATCACCTTTACACTCATCTACACGTTACTGCTGCAGATTACACAACATCGTGAAGCTGATTAATAATGACTCGTATGTGGGTGAAATAAGCACTGAATATGTGAGGCAGAGGTCAAGATGGGAGAAGATAAACGAGCAAACGTGAACTTGTGGTTTTGAGATCACTGCACACAAATATGGATCCCTAGTTAGAGAACAGCAACTCATACTGACTATAATTAACCAGGAATGATGAAAGTGGTGTAGCAATCATTCAGATATGGCATTAGAATATCTTGATCTACCCGCCCGTTTGATGAAGATAACCTGCTGGAACAGAACAGGTCATACTAGGTTGTTGCTGGTTTAATCTGATCTTTAATAAGGGAAATGCAGTTCAGATGGTGGATATGCTGTAGCAAAGAGTTTCATAATTTTGGTGCAGCACAACTAAAAGTCCTACCACCAAAGAAACTGAACTTAAAATGTGTAACTCTCAGTAAGTCTGCAGACAATGATCTCAAAGAGCGTGTAGGAGTGTACAGTTGAAGAAGATTTGAGAGATGAAAGGTGCCAGATTATGAAGTGCTTTATAAGTAAGCATGAAATGATGCCAAAATGTGAAATTATGAGATTAAAGTCATATTTATGGCAGTGAAAGTCATAATTATGAGATAAAAAAAACATAATTATAAGATATAAAGTCATAATTGACAAAACGTTGAAATTATGAGATAAAAATTCAAAATGACAAAAAGACAAAATTATGAGATTAAAAAGACAAATGGCATTAAAAGTCTTAATTATGAGATAAAAATTATAATTATGAGATAAATGTCTTAATTATGACAAATTTATATGATTAAAAAGTCGAAATAATATGATAAAAAGTAGATTATAACATTTGAAATTATGAGATAAAAAAATAAAATCTAAATTATGCCGAAAAGGTAAAATTATAAGATTAAAAAGTCATATTTATGGCATTGGAAGTCATAATTATGAAATAAAAATTCATAATTATCAGATATAAAGTCAGAATTGACAAAACGTTGAAATTATGAGATAAAAAGTCGTAATTATGTGATAAAAAGTTGATTATAAATGTTGAAATTATAAGATAAAAATACAAAATGATGACAAAAAGACAAAATTATGAGATTAAAAAGACAAATGGCATTGTCATAATTATAAGATAAAAAGTTGTAATTGTGACAAACAATTAAAATGATGAGATAAGTCATAATTATGCAAAAATTTAAATATGAAATAAAAAAATCATAATTATGAGATAAAAGTTGATCATTCTGAGATAAATGTCATAATTATGACAAATTTATATGATTAAAAAGTCGAAATAATATGATAAAAAGTAGATTAGAACATTTGAAATTATGAGATTAAAAAATCAAAATTATGCCGAAAAGGTAAAATTATAAGATTAAAAAGTCATATTTATGGCATTGAAAGTAATAATTCTGAGATTAAAAAAAGTTTATTAAAACAGTTAGACAAAATGTCATAATTATGACAAAATTATAATATTAAAAAGTTGAAATATGATAAAAAGTAGATAACATTTAAAATTATGAAATCGAAATGATGCCAAAAAGGTGAAATTATGAGATTAAAGTTATATTTATGGCAGTGAAAGTCATAATTATCAGATATAAAGTCATAATTGACAAAACGTTGAAATTATGAGATAAAAAGTCGTAATTATGTGATAAAAAGTTGATTATAAATGTTGAAATGATAAGATAAAAATACAAAATGATGATAAAAAAACAAAATTATGAGATTAAAAAGTCATATGGCATTAAGTCATAATTATGAGATAAAAATCATAATTCTGAGATAAATGTCATAAATATGACAAATTTATATGATTAAAAAGTCGAAATAATATGATAAAAAGTAGATTATAACATTTAAAATTATGAAATCAAAATTATGCCAAAAAGGTGAAATTATGAGATTAAAGTCATATTTATGGCAGTGAAAGTCATAATTATCAGATATAAAGTAATAATTGACAAAACGTTGAAATTATGAGATAAAAAGTCGTAATTATGTGATAAAAAGTTTATTATAAATGTTGAAATTATAAGATAAAAATAATTATAGATTAAAAAGTCATATGGCATTGTCATAATTATGAGATAAAAATCCTAATTATGAGATAAAGTCATAATTATGACAAAAAGTTGGAATTATGAGACATTTTTTGAGCTGAGCCTTGTCATAATTGAATCAGAAATCTGGATGAAGTAGTATAAGGGACCTTCAAATCTTGTTCTAACGGTTGAGAAGCACTGACGTAAAGCAGCTCGTGGTCATTAATGTCCAGCTAGAGAGCATGTAAAGCTTTGAGCTGATGTCCAGGGTTCAGATCTCCTCTGGTTCCTCAGGTGGCGGTTCCTGACGTCACAGAGGCCTCGAGCGGAGCAGACTTCCTGATCTTCGTCATTCCTCATCAGTTTATTGGGAAGATCTGTGACCAGATGAAGCCTCACGTCAAACCTGGAGCCATCGGGATCTCTCTCATTAAAGTATGGATTTATTCTTTAAGATTTTGTCATTTGAGTGGATTTCATGGTACTAGACTATAGTCATCTATTGCATCATTTATTTCTACATGAATAATACAAATATTAGAACATAATTTAGAATATTAGCTGTGTATGCCCTGTTTTCTTAGCAAAGACAAAATGTAAATTTTACTTAAAAAAATGCTGTTATTTTTAAATTATTAAATTTTTTGATTATTATTATTTAAAAATATATTTTTGGTTAAAAACAATTTTTTTGTAAAATTTTCGTCTGCCCAAAAAGAGTAAAAAAAAAACAACATGAATTTTCTGCACAGTGTTTACTGTTTCACATAGTGTTTTTTAAATCCATTCTCTTTGTGTGTGTGTGTGTGTGTTTAGGGTATCGATGAGGGTCCGAGTGGACTGACCCTGATCTCTGACATCATCAGGTCCAAGCTGGAGATCGAGGTCAGTGTGCTGATGGGCGCCAACATCGCCAGCGAGGTGGCCGAGGAGAAGTTCTGCGAGACCACCATCGGTGTGTGACATCACTTCCTGTGAGAACCCTGCAGAGCGCTTGACCTCGTGTGTTTATGACTGTGTGTGTGTGTGTGTTTCAGGAGCCACTAATGAATCCAACGGCAAGATCTTCAAAGAGCTTCTGCAGACGCCGAACTTCCGCATCACTGTGGTGAAGGAGAGCGACACGGTGGAGCTGTGTGGAGCGCTGAAGGTACCTGAGATACACTGATGCTGGGGATCAGGGGGTCGTCTTATTCAT
>JALXFT010001665.1:1030000-1042500 GCA_023376895.1 Aspiorhynchus laticeps
TGCTTGGAAAAATATTGATCACATTGTTGTCCAATCAAATGCTCTCTTGAATGAGAATGCTCCTCCCCCTAAAGTACAAATATTAAAGCAGTATCAACTTTAATATCAATTGCAAATGGTTATTGTAAAGGTGTGTTCTTTGCTTTTGTTATGGGTTTGGATTGTGATGGAAACTAAAGAAATCAATGCATATCCAGTAAGATATTCCTGCTCCAGCGTCTCAGACAGTAAGATCAGATGCGGTCGGATGAGATGGTGGGGTAAATGGCGAAGCTGGATATTCCACACATGTTTTTATTTCTTGCCATGCGGATAAAGCCGTTTTCACCCCATGCTGTTCCCCAGCTGAGACACAGAAAGACAGAGATCATAATTTCATATTTTCAACACTAGAGGTCATTAGAGTTCACACTGAAATACATCAACTTACAGCTACTGATGCTTGCTGATTATTACATAAACAAATATAAAACAGTATATTTATGAAAATATGAATATTATAATAAAATTATTATAAATTATATTTAAAAATGATAATATTAAATATTGTATTTGCCTATAAAATATGCATATTACAACTAAAATGATAATATTATAAAGTGATATTAAAGAACAGTTTATAAAAGGATGAACATTACAATTAAAACAATCATTAATAATATTATAAAATGATAATAAATATAAATATTTTATATGTATACAAATATGAATATAACAATGTTTAATATCATTTTTAAATATAATGTATAATTATTTTATTATAAAATAATTATAAATTATATTTAAAAATGATCATATTAAATATTGTATTTGCCTATGAAATATGCATATTACAACTAAAATAATAATATATTATAAAGTGATATTAAAAAATAATGTTTATAAAAGGATGAACATTACAATTAAAACAATCATTAATAATATAAAATGATAATAAATAAAATATGTATATGTATACAAATATAAATATTATAATCAAATTAATCATTATAAAAATATTTTATAAGATTATAAAATGTAAAATAAATTTATATTTATACAAATATTAATATTATAATTAAATAGGTACTGATAATATTGCAGAAATAAGTATTAAAACATTGTTTTTAGATTTCATTAAAAATATTAAATTACAATTAAAATAATAATTATTATAAGAATGACAATAAATAGAAAATATTATATTATAGCAATTATAAATAAAATTAAAATAATTGAAAACAAATATAAAATATATTTATATTTCATAAAAATATGAATAATATAAAGTAATTATTACAAATATTATAAAAAATTATAACATATTATAATATTAAAATAACCTTTTAGAACATGACAAAATGCCTGTTAAAGTCATAACTGTCACATAGTATTTTTTATCAAGTGAAAATCAACCTGTTTTTCACCAGCCAGTAGTCTTGTCCATTTTCTGAGCCATATCCCACAACTAGAACCGCATGATTGATCAGTCCAGAGCTGCACTTCGGATCGCTGTAGATTCCTGAATACACACATTTATCATTTAGAATAAACATATGTGTGTGTGTGTGTGGACTGAAAGCAGATAGACAGGTGTGTGTGTTATATTTTATGTCTCACCGCCTCTGTATCTGTGGAAGGAAGCAAGTTTGGCATTGACACCGACAGACACGGGTCCAATATTTGCAACGGCGTACTGCAGCGCCACCTCATTGTGGTGCAGAAGAATCCGGAAACCTGAGCAATATCCAGCTCTTCCCGTCACAGAGTATCGACACGCACCCTGCTGCAAAATTCATCACAACATTACAACAACGTCACAACAACAACACTACATCACAAAAATGTCACAACAACGTCACTGTCACAACGATGCCACTACAATGTCACTACAACGTCACTACAACACATTGTCACAACAATGCCACTTCAGTCCCTAAAACGCCACTACATCACTACAATGCCACTACAACATCAAAACAATGTCACTACAATGCCACTACAACGCCACTACAACATCACAACAATGCCAATACAATGCCACTACAACATCAAAACAATGTCACTACAATGCCACTACAACGCCACTACAACATCACAACAATGCCAATACAATGCCACTACAACATCAAAACAATGTCACTACAATGCCACTACACTGTCACAACAACGCATTGTCACAACAATGCCACTTCAGTGACTACAACGCCACTACAACATCACAACAATGCCAATACAATGCCACTACAACGTCACTACAACGCATTGTCACAACAATGCCACTTCAGTCACTACAACGCCACTACAACATCACAACAATGCCACTACAATGTCACTACAATGCCAATACAATGCCACTACAACGTCACTACAACGTATTGTCACAACAATGCCACTTCAGTCACTACAACGCCACTACAACATCACAACAATGTCACTACACTACAATGCCACTACAACATCACAACAATGCCACTACAACGTCACAACAACGCCACTAGAACATCACAACAATGTCACTACAATGCCACTACAACATCACAACAATGCCACTACAACGTCACAACAATGCCACTACAACATCACAACAATGCCAATACAATGCCACTACAACGTCACTACAACGCATTGTCACAACAATGCCACTTCAGTCACTACAACGCCACTACAACATCACAACAATGTCACTACAATGCCACTACAACATCACAACAATGCCACTACAACGTCACAACAACGACACTACAATGTCACTACAATGTCACTACAACGTCACAACAATGCCACTACAATGTCACTACAATGCCACTACAACACTAGGACCTAAACACATTGCAGATATGCTCACTGAATATAAACCTAACAGACCACTCAGAGCATTAGGATCGAGTCAGTTAGAAACACCAAGGGTTCACACAAAACAAGGGGAGTCCGCTTTTAGCTATTATGCCCCCCGCATTTGGAACCAGCTTCCAGAAGAGATCAGATGTGCTAAAACATTAGACACATTTAAATCCAGACTCAAAACTCATCTGTTTAGCTGTGCATTTGTTGAATGAGCTCTGTGCTACGTCCAAACTGATTGCACTATGTATAATCATTTTCAATTCTTAACTGTTTTAAATTCTTTTTAAATAATTTTTTATATCATTTTGTTTTTATTGTTGTGATTATTATTATTTTTAATGACTATTTCACTTCCTTTATGTAAAGCACTTTGAATTACCACTGTGTATGAAATGTGCTATATAAATAAACTTGCCTTGCTTTACAACGTCACAACAATGCTAATACAATGCCACTACAATGTCACTACAATGCCACTACAACGTCACAACAATGCCACTACAACGTCACAACAATGCCAATACAATGCCACTACAATGCCACAATGCTAATACAACGTCACAACAATGCGACTACAATGTCACTACAATGCATTGACACAACAATGCCACTACAACGTCACAACAATGCCACTACAACATCACTACAACGTCACTACAACTAATTTTCACAACAATGCCACTACAACGTCACAACAACACCACTACAATGTTACAACAATGCCACTACAACGTCACAACAATGCCACTACAACACCACTACAACGTCACAACAATGCCAATACAATGCCACTACAACGTCACAACAACGCCACTACAACGTCACAACAATGCCACTACAATGTCACTACAATGCCACTACAACGTCACAATAATACCAATACAATACCACTACAATGCCACTACAACGTCACAACAATGCCACTACAATGCCACTACAACGTCACAACAATGCCACTACAATGCCACTACAACGTCACAACAATGCCACTACAACGTCACTACAACGTCACAACAATGCCACTACAACGCCACTACAACGTCACTACAATTCATTATCACAACAATGCCACTACAACGCCACTACGTCACTACAACGCATTGTCACAACAATGTCACTACAACGTCACTACAACGTCACTACAATTCATTATCACAACAATGCCACTACAACGCCACTACGTCACTACAACGCATTGTCACAACAATGCCACTACAACATCACAACAATGCGACTACAACGTCACTACAACGCATTGTCACAACAATGCCACTACAACGTCACAACAATGCGACTACAATGTCACTACAACGCATTGTCACAACAATGTCACTACAACACCACTACAATGACACTACAATGCATTGTCACAACAATGCCACTACAACATCACAATAATGCGACTACAATGTCACTACAGCGCATTGTCACAACAATGCCACTACAACGTCACAACAATGCGACTACAACGTCACTACAACGTATTGTCACAACAATGCCACTACAACGTCACACCAATGTGACTACAATGTCACTACAACGCATTGTCACAACAATGCCACTACAATGTCACAACAATGCGACTACACCGTCACTACAACGCATTGTCACAACAATGCCACTACAACGTCACAACAATGCGACTACAATGTCACTACAACGCATTGTCACAACAATGCCACTACAATGTCACAACAATGCGACTACACCGTCACTACAACGCATTGTCACAACAATGCCACTACAACGTCACAACAATGCGACTACAATGTCACTACAACGCATTGTCACAACAATGCCACTACAATGTCACAACAATGCGACTACAATGTCACTACAACGCATTGTCACAACAATGCCACTACAACATCACTACAACGAATTGTCACAACAATGCCACTACAACATCACAACAATGTCACAACAATGCCACTACAACATCACGACAATGCCACTACAATGTCACAACAATGCCACTACAACGTCACTACAACGTCACATCACAACAACATTACTGTATTATGTAGATTATTTAAGTGTATTACATATATATTTTTTAATTATTTATTTTAATTTAAAATTGTTATGATTTACTTATTTTTTGGTAAGTGTTATATATTAAAATGATTTAATAAAAAAAAAAATCCCTGCTGTATACTGTAGTATAACCATGAACTCTGATGTAGTGAAGCTGAAGGCTCATTGGGCGTTGTGTTAACGTTCTGCAGTACCTTGTGTTCATATGGGTAGTACTTGTTGGAGTCAATGCCATTGTTCTGGATGATGTAGAGAAAAGCTCGGCTCAGATATCCGCCTTTGCAGCCGCGGTTCCCCAGACTCACACTGCAGTCCAGCAGGTTCTGCGGACTCAACGGGACCAGAGAACCGGTTTTCTTCTTCATCTGACCCTCCAGAGCACCGATGGCACTGAACGCCCAGCACGAGCCACACGGGCCCTGAAACCACACACAGATACACACATTATATAATATAAAAATATTAGACTTATATATAAAAATAAGTATACTATAACTAAAATAATTATTAATAATATAAAATATGATAATACATGTACAATATTTGATTTATATGTATAAAATAGGCATATTATAACTAAAATTATTAATAATATAAAAATTATAATACATGTACAATATTTGATTTATATGTATAAAATAGGCATATTATAACTAAAATAATTATTAATAATAATATAAAAAGCTAAATAAATTTATGCATACAGACATGTGTATATTAAGCATAATAATTATTAATAATATAATAACGTGTAATAAATGGCAAATATTATATTTATATTCATGAAAATATGAATATTATAATTAAAATAATAATTTATCATATTTTAAAAATGATAATAAATATAAAATATTACATTTAAATGTTTGAAAATTTTAATATTATAATTAAAATAATTATTAATATGAGAAAAAATTATAATACATATAAAATATATATTTAATAAAAATCTGAATATTATAATTAAAATAATTATTAATAATATTAGAAAAATGATCAAATATCATAATATTACTTTATAATATTAATATTATAGCATTATGTACAATATTACATTTCTGTGATCAAATTCTTAGTACAGCAGCACACACACACACCCGCCCACACATTCACACACCCACACACACACACACACACACACACACACCCATTCACACACTCACACATCCACACACACATCCACACACACACCTGGTTCTGGACAGGACTGACCAACCCTTGCTCCGTCCAGTTGACTCGCGGTGGGGGGGGCTGGTGTGATGGAGGCGGGGATGTTACGTTGACATCAGGAAAATCTTCCTCCAGTAAACCATTCAATTGATTAACCTCATCTGCAGTCTAAACACACACACATACACACACACAACTCAATATATCTGACCCTTGACCTGCCCTTAAAGCCTATGAAAAAATGTAATCAAGATACAGTAGATGTACTTAAGATATAAATTGGAAATAGAAGTCAAACTGATCAAAATTAAGTGTGTATAATGCTGATTTGTTCATATTTCAAAGGATAATTTATCAAAACGTATTTGATTTGTTCATGATGTTAGTAGTCTTTAATGAAAACATTTCTTGATTTCGTTATAATTGGGATATATTTTGAAAAACATATCAAGGTGGCCCCTAACTCTGTTGTTTGTTTTTTCTCCTCTCTGCTCATATTTTAATATTCATTTGTTTGTATAATGAGTGTGTTTTAGGTTTAAACTTTTTCAAATCTGAGGTGTGAATGACATGACATGACACATCTACTAATGGGTCAAAAAAACAAAAAATTGCTCTTTTAATCAAATTTATTGTTCTTAATACACTGGCAGGTATTTTTCTCATTTTATTAAGATCAATTTGACTTCATTTTACATCTCATATAAATGTATTTTATTTATTTATTTATTTATATATTTTTTATTCATTTAAAAATTGTTTTAATTGCTTGTACTTTGAAATAATTAACTTTAAATAGTTTAATTTTAAATTTATTGACTTTTTAATTAATTAATTTTTAGTTCTTTATTTTATCATTTATTCTGAGTATGATTTATTTTAATTGTTTTTATTTGAAGATTATTTAAAATTATTTATGATTTAATTAATTTTAGTAAATGTTTTATTTTTGTTTTTATTTCTGAAGTATGTATTTTAATTTTTTAATTTTAATTAAAAAAATATGATATAATTAATATGAGCAAGTTATTTGGTTGTTTAGAGTTTAAAATGATTTTAATTTGACATTTTCATTATTTAATTACTTTTAGTAAGTTTTTTTATGTAGATTGTATTTATTTTAAAAATACTTATTTTCATTTCGGATTTTAATAATTTATTTTTTAATTGGATTTAATTGGAGTTTATGAGAAATATAGTTTTCATCTAAAATTATAACTTCTGCCAATGTTTGATTAGTCTCTTTCATTCTTTATTTCAAATATTTTCAGTCTTTTTTCAAATCAGCAAATATACCACAGATTTAAAAAGCACATATTTTAGGTTGGCATGTATCAACTGTTGCTATGGTAACTGGTGCTTCTAAGAGCAGTGACTGGCTCATTTATTTAGAATGTGGGATTTTCCTTTGGCCATATTCTGTGTTTCTTCATGAAGCGTCTTGCTATATCTCTAATTATACTGTCCTGACAGACTTCTGAGGAACGACTGTGTGTGTTAAAGTACCATGTCGCTGAGCTGATTCAGTCCCAGTGTGTATGAGTGCAGACCGACGGCCGTCTCCTCATTATGTTTCACAATATCCAGAAGATTCTGCTCCCAAACGCCTCTCCTGTGACGCTCCTCTCTCTAGAACACAACACACACAACACACACACTCACTCACTGACACAAAACCACACAACCCTGTCTCAGTCTGGCTTCATGCAACTTCTGACCTGTTAAAGTGTTTTTGTGGAAGAGCTAGACACTGGATTTAACATAGTTTTCCACAAGACACTAGACAAAACCATTGTTTATGGTCTGGTTTGTTTCCATAACATGTCTTCTTTTAGACAAGCAGAAAGAAAACATCTAATATACACATTTAAGTGTTTATTTTAGTGCACTTAATTATTTGCATCTGTAGATTTCAGTTCCAATCCACATCTTTAAAGAGTTGTTTCTCCACTTCAGCAGCTCTTACATAATCCAAAACTTAGAGTTGTATTCCTTTCTATATTCTGAAGGTTTTTACTGAAGGGTTTGTTTATATATCATTAGCTTGATTTTATTATTACACTTAATCTATTTGCATCTGAAGATTTCGATTTCAATTCATCTTTAAAAGCCATTTTCTCGAAATGAGTTTTTTCTCCACTTCAGCAGCACTTACAAACACCAAAACTTAGAGTTTTATTCCTCTCTATATTCTGAAGGATTTTACTGAAGGGTTTGTTTATATTTCATTTGCTTGATTTTATTATTACACTTTATCTATTTGCGTCTATATTTCAATTACAACATATATCTTTAAACATTTGTTTCTCCACTTCAGCAGCACTTACAAACACCAAAACTTAGAGTTTTATTCCTCTCTATATTCTGAAGGATTTTACTGAAGGGTTTGTTTAAATATCATTTGCCTGGTTTTATAATTATACTTTATCTATTTGCATCTATTTTGCGTCTATTTGCACAAAATTAGTTTTTTCTCCACTTCAGCAGCACTTACATGCACCAAACTTTACAGTTTTATTCCTCTCTATATTCTGAAGGTTTTTACTGAGGTGTTTGTTCATATTTCATTCACACCGATTTATACCACATTTTATTCCTTAAAACATGGCGAAAATGTATTTGTTTCTGTCTGTTGTCAGTATTTTCTGATTTATGGATTGATAAAAAGAGATGAACATTTTGAAACAATGCTCAGATTTCTATTCTGTAAATCTATGAAATTAGTGTGTATTTAAGTAGATAATGCCTTATTTGCGTATTAAATCGTAACTTTTTAGAAAACTTGTAATGCACAACATTTTTCTTAATGTACTGTAATTAGTCACCTGGGCGTAGTACGGTGAAATCTATTCACTCTATTCACCTGTAGTGTTTTACCTTAAATCTGAAATACTAGTAAACTAGATATCAACAAGCAGAATTACATTTTCTACTTTGTAGTCACTAATATCTAAAAAAATCCTAATTTTTTGGACAGAGAAATTCTGAAGTCTTTACACATTTCCCCTTATTTCTATTGTGTTATTGCTGAACTCAAGGCAAGTTATTTAGGTGTTTATTTATAAATGCTTTTCATGCACTTTAAAAAGAGACACTGCTTTACATTAGAAGGATTTAGAAATAATCATAAAATAGTCATTAAAGTATGTGTTGGTTCACAACACACAACAGCTGGCTTTACGTGACGGATACAGTTCTCAGAACAGATTAGAACGGACCAATCACAGTCCTGCACGCTTGCGTTTTATTTAATCATTTCACAGCACCACTTGAGCTGATTGTGTCTGCGTTTCAGGAGCAATCCTCAGCGCTTATGGATTTAAATGATCATGTTTTTAATGGGAAATATGAGGTGACACTTGAGCGTTAGAGAACTGCTCAAACCCCATTCTGCTGATTTCAGTTCAGTGGGTCAAACGGCAAACAGACCGACCGACAGAGAGAGATTCATCGTGTGTGTGTGTGTGTGTGTGTGTGTGTTTGTACTCACTGTGTTTCTGTAGGATTTGTTGTGTTGAGATTTCCAGGCCATCCACTGATCAGTCAGACGTCTGATCTCAGAACAGACCAGCGACACACACAGCAGAACCAGAACAAACCTGATCATATCTACACACACACACACACACACACACACACACACCACACCACAAACACACCACACAAACACACACCACACACACGCACATGCACACACACACGCGCACACACACACACACATTTGTTTAAATATGATATTATTTCAGTATTATTAATGCACTAATAAAGTTTTTAATATTTTGAATCAGATGGTTTTTTTCAGTTTTTACTTTAATATATATTATTTATTTTAGTAAGTTTTATTTTGTTTGTTTTTATTTTACATTTACATTTTATGGTTTAATTATTTTTTGTTTTATATTTTATTGTTTTTATTTCAAAAGTATTTTAATTTATTTTGTCATTTATATGATTTAATTATTTTAGCAAGTGTTTTTATGTATATTGTTTGTTATATTTTAAAATTATTTTAATTTGACATTTTAAAGATTTAATTATTTTAGCAAGTGTTTTATGTATATTGTTTGTTATATTTTAAAATTATTTTAATTTGACATTTATATGATTTAATTATTTTAGCAAGTGTTTTTATGTATATTGTTTGTTATATTTAAAAATTATTTTAATTTGGGACATTTTAAAGATTTAATTATTTTAGCAAGTGTTTTTACGTATATTGTTTGTTATATTTTAAAATTATTTTAATTTGACATTTATATGATTTAATTATTTTAGCAAGTGTTTTTATGTAGATTGTTTGTTATATTTTAAAATTATTTTAATTTAACATTTATATGATTTAATTATTTTATCAAGTGTTTTTATGTATATTGTTTGTTATATTTTAAAATTATTTTAATTTGACATTTATATGATTTAATTATTTTAGCAAGTGTTTTTATGTAGATTGTCTGTTATATTTTAAAATTATTTTAATTTGACATTTATATGATTTAATTATTTTATCAAGTGTTTTTATGTATATTGTTTGTTATATTTTAAAATTATTTTAATTTGACATTTATATGATTTAATTATTTTAGCAAGCGTTTTTATGTAGATTGTCTGTTATATTTTAAAATTATTTTAATTTGACATTTTAAAGATTTAATTAATTTTGTGTTTTTATGTAGATTGTTTACATGTTAACGATTTAATTGATTTTTTACATTTTTAAGCTTGAAATTTTTAGTGTGTTTTATTTTGATTGTTTATATTTTTAAATTATTGTACTTATGAATTTTTCTAATTGAATTGATTTGAGTACATTTGTTTTTAGTACATTTTAAGTGTAAGTAATTAACAATTTTCACTCAAATTATGAATACATTTCAGAAATAATTACAAAGAAACGTGGAGTAACACATTGAAATAAATGTGAAATTTTGAACAGAAACAGATAGTATGTTCATGTAAAATCTACTCCAATCATTTATGTTTTACGCACAATTTAAAAAATTTTTTTTAATATACAGTGGTACTATGGTTCGTTTCATTACAGTGCATAAAGGAACTATAACAGATCGCACACGTACATTTGATGCATTTTTAATGTGTTTTTTTTCTCATCTGCAATGCATTTCTACCACATTTGATGTTAAAAAGGCATCAGAAAATGCATTTAGAATGTATGTAAAATGCTTTCTTTGAGATGTTTGTACAGTAATCAAGTGCTCAAATAGTTTGTAAATACAGTTTGATAGCGGCTGTGCAAATCAGAAGAGTGAATGTGTTGTTAATGCTGGATCTTACCGGAGTCTGTGATGATGATGATGATGATGATGAGCAGACAGACACACTTCTGTCGTTCTTCAGCCCTGCCTTCGCTTTAGCAGCGTCTGAAAGAGGAAGTTTCTTCTCTCTGGCTTCCTGTGTCATTCTGTCTGTCATGTGAACACAATTACAGATGATGAGTTTAGCCAGCAGCTGCTCTTGTTATCTGACTGTGTTCACTCATTCTGATCAGTTGCAGAGTTCATTACGGGTAGTTAAGTCCATCATCTGATCAAAGACTGTGTTGAGTTGTGTGTTATTTGTACTGAGCGTTTGACAGCCGCAGGAGTGTGTGATATGCTGATGCTGATGCCTGTCAAACCTGTGACTGACGCTGCACTACTGTATGTCATGTGTGTTACTGTAAAACACACACACACACACAACATCACTGCAAACGACACACGCCGCACAGCATGACACACACGAGCACAGATGGAGAGGATCTGACTCAGCAACCTGACAGTATCAGCTCAGATTCACCTGCTTCAGCTGAAGACACTCTGAAATATCATTATATGATCATCATTCAGTGCTGTGATATATGTGAGCCTGGAGCACAAAAGCAGTCATAAGTAACACAGGTATATTTGTAGCAATAGCCAACAATACATTGTATGGGTCAAAATTATTGATTTTTCTTTTATGCCAAAATTCATTAGGATATTAAGATCAACCCGAATTCTGGAAATGTTGGGACGTTTTTTTAAATTTGAATAAAATGAAAACTAAAAGAATTTCAAATCACATGAGCCAATATTTTACTTACAATAGAACATAGATAACATAACAAATGTTTAAACTGAGAAATTTTACAATTTCTCATTACTCATTTCAAATTTGATGCCGGCTACAGGTCTCAGAATAGTTGGGACGGGGGCATGTTTACCATGGTGTAGCATCTCCTCTTCTGTTCAAAACAGTTTGAAGACGTCTGGGCATCGAGGTTATGAGTTTCTGGAGTTTTGGTGTTGGAATTTGGTCCCATTCTTGCCTGATATAGGTTTCAAGCTGCCGAAGAGTTCGTGGTTGTCTTTGACGTATTTTTCGTTTAATGTGAACATGGTCTGTGTGTGAACTGGGAACTGTGGAACGCAGAAGGGGATCCCGACTCGGACTTAAATGCAGACCTGCACCCTCTCCTCCCTCCTTAG
>JALXFT010001665.1:1052500-1070000 GCA_023376895.1 Aspiorhynchus laticeps
GTGTGTTTGTAGAAATGTTTGTTGCAATACTATAATAATATTTTTACAACATTTTTAATTGGTGTATATATTGTATATATATTCAAGATATTAATATTAAAATATGAATACTAAAAACTGTATAGTTTTGTAATATTTAAAAATGATATTGTAATATTATAAAATATTATGTAAATTAAATCGTTGTAAAATATGTAAAATGTAAATTTATATAGTGTTATTAAAAAGAATATATAGCAAGAATATATAGCATATATGGTGGTTGTGTCACATCTTGCTGTTTTCAGTGTCTCCTACACAACTTTTTTAAGATTAAGATTTTTTTATGATTTAGTTTTTTTTTAAATCACACTAAATATGTTGACAGGCATAAAAACATTTTTTTAATGCTTTCTCCTGCTGTATTCAATAGTGGGTTTAATAAGGAAGCAGCTTCGCTTTTCTTTTTTTTTATGCACTTGAAGTTTCTGTTTAATATTCTTTCAAACACGTGTTATTATAGTATATTAATATTTTCAATTTTTATATTTTTCTGTTTTAATTGTAATATATTATAGGTTACAGTTTATTTTAAGGTGTCCTTGTTACAGTGTAATTCTACATTTAAGTACTGAGTAATATTAATTAACTTCATGTACTTACTATATGGTTAGAGTTAGGATTAGGGTTTGTGTTACTTGCATGTAATTGTGTGTAACTTATGGTTATTATAATAGTAAGTACATGTAACGTGTAACAAGGACACCTTAAAATAAGGTGTTACCATATTATATTATAATGGTAAGTACATGTAACATATGTATCCTGAAGCTCCATCATCTGTAATGTTGGGATTTTCTATTAGCACAGTTTACCAAATTTGTTATGCAACACAAACTTGAATCTATGATCTTTCCCCTGTAGGCGGGTCTCCAGATGTGTGTGGCTGCTGATTGGAGGAGGCTGTACTGGTGGGTGGTCCTCCAGTGGGTAGTGGGTGTGGCTTTATCAGTGCCCTGCGCTCAGCGCTGCGACTGTTTGCCAAAGCTCCTGATAGCGAACTGTTCATCAAGAAAACTGTCTTCCGTTCCCACGGGCGTTCCTGATAACACCCTGTCGCTTAACTTAACCAGCAACCTCTTAAAGACTCTATCAAGGCGGCAGTTCTCCGGCCTGATGCAGTTACGCGAGCTGGACCTCAGCGATAACGCACTAACAGCGATCGAAGTCGAAGCCTTCGCCGGTTTGCGGAATCTCATCGTGCTGAATTTATCCCACAACCATCTAAAGATCATCCCTGTCGGAGCCTTCTCCGGCCTCCGCGGCGTTCAGTTCCTGGACGTCAGCCGGAACGAGATCTTGGTGCTCCTGGACGATATGTTCAGCGAGATGGTGTCTCTCCAGAAGCTGGAAGCCAGCGAGAACGATCTGGTATTTATCTCAAATCGCGCTTTCGACGGTCTTTCCGACCTGCAGGAGCTGAATCTCGACCGATGCAACCTGACGTCGGTGCCGATCGAAGCGTTTTCGCGGCTCTCTGGAATCGTCCGGCTGCGTTTGTGCCGACTCAGACTCACGACGCTTCCCAACAACTCCTTCCACCAGCTGGGACGTTTGCGCGATCTTGAAGTTTCCCATTGTCCTTGGTTGGACTCGTTAGCCGCTAACAGCCTATTTGGACTCAATCTCACGTCGCTAACGCTCAGCCACTGCAATCTGAGCGCCGTACCGTATTCCCCACTGCATCACCTCGTCTACTTGCGATACCTGGATCTATCGTACAACCCAATCACTATTATCCTTTCTAATCTTCTTGGGGATTTGCTACGACTCCAAGAGCTGCATTTAGTCGGTACAGGGCTTCTACGAATAGAGCCTGGTGCTTTCCGCAATCTTGCATTTTTCCGGTTCCTCAACGTGTCGGAGAACCGTCTGGCGACGCTGGAGGAGTCGGCGTTTCATTCGGTCGCTGCTCTAGAGGTCCTTGGATTGGACGGGAACCCATTGGCGTGCGATTGCCGGCTTCTTTGGGCGATGCGCAGACGCCCGTGGCTTCACTTTGAAGGACGCTCGCCGACTTGTGCAACACCTGTGCAGGTGCAAGGCCGGGCGTTTGCCGACTTTACGGAGGCTGAGATTCCTAGGTTGTTTACATGCAGGCAAGCTCGCATTCTGACTCGGAAGCCGCAGGATGTTCGGACGGACGAAGGACATACAGTTTTGTTCTTTTGCGCAGCCGATGGAGATCCAGCGCCGTCGATTATTTGGCTGAATCCCAAACGCTCTGTTCTTACCGGCTTGGGCCGGATTCGCACGCTCGCTAACGGGACCCTGGAAGTGCGCTACGCGCAAGTACAGGATAGCGGGTATTACCTGTGCATCGCTTCGAACGCGGCCGGGAACGACAGCGTCTCGGTGAGCCTGTGGGTGCGAGGGTTTCCGGCGTCCACTCGCAACCGCTCCGGCCCGTTCTTTCTGGAAGGATGGAGCTATGCGTCCGGGCAAGCAGCGGTCAACGGATCGCAGCCATTTCCGTTCGACGTGAAGACTCTGGTGATCGCGGTGACCATGGGGTTCCTGTCGTTCCTGAGCTCGGTGGCCGTCTGCTTCGTCTTCATGTTTTTCTGGAGTCAGAGCAAAGGGCAGATCAAGCACACGGCGACTATCGACTTCGTGCCGCGCAGCGCGGCGACGGCATCCGGAGGTGGACGGACGACGATGGAGACAGGCAGGTTCACCATGAAGCTGATCTGAAAACTTGAGAACATGAGATGTTTGAGGTGCTACTAGATATCCAGTTTCCCATAAGCTTAAACATAAGGATAAGATGCATGAAGCTTTTTGTCTGAATGTCATTCACTGCACAAAATTGTTTTTCATCAGTATTTTTGTCTTGTTTTCCCGTACAAATATTTTTAAAGGGGTCATTGGATGCAAAATTTACTTTACAAGTTGTTTGAACATAAATGTGTGTTGGAAGTGTGTGTACACATCCATCCTATAATGATAAAAATCCACCCAGTGTTTTTTTTTTAAATCCCTATTTTAAAATCCCCTTTCTCAAATCAGGCTGTTCTGAGATTCCTGTCAGAATGACGTAGTTCTGAACAGGCTCCTCCCACGATAGTTGATTGACAAGGCCGTCTTACCTTAGCCCCGCCCCCCTGAGTGAGCTGAGAGCTGTCCTCCTCTGGTGCAGGGGAAGACTAGATGATTAAGCGATTGAGGTGTTTTGTTGTTAGATGTAATTATGAATGCAGCAGTCCTCATTTACTCCCGACATCTGAGCCGCTGAAGATGCAGAGGATTAACGTTACTTTCGCTTTGAAGGGAATGTGTCCCCCGATCTACCTAAATGCGTCTATGTTCTCGCGAATCATTCGTGATCCAGCTCCATCTACAGAATAAGTGAGTATAGTTAGCCAGTTTCGCGGCTAAAGTAAACAGTACTGCTTTTCACCACATGGAAGAGAGGGGCGTGGTCAGCAGAGCTCATTAGCATTTAAAGCAACATGGACTAGAATGGCTTGATGAAAACAGAGCTGATTTTGACAGGGTAAAGGTGTGTTTTACACTACCATTGAGAAATTTTAACTAAAGTATGTTATAGACATTTCTTTAAGACCCTAAAGAATCATATCAACTTGTGTAAAATGGGCATCCGATGACCCCTTTAAATTAAAGGGATAGTTCACCCAAAATTAAAATTAGCCCATGTTTTACTCACCCTCAAGGTATCCTAGGTGTATATGACTCTTCTTTCAGAAGAATCCAATTGGAGTTATATTTAAAAACGTCCTGGCTCTTCCAAGCTTTATAATGGCAGTGAATGCTGTTATTTTTCAATGGTCCAAAAGAGGTCCAATAAAGCGCATCCATCCATAATAAAATCCATAACGGCTCCAGGGGGTGAATAAAGGCCTCCTGTAGCGAATCAAAGCATTTTTGTATGAAAAATATCCATATTTAAAATTTTATAAACCGTAATCTCTAGCTTCCGCTAACTATCGTTCACAATTGAATGATGTTCTGGCGGATGATGTAGGACATATGCGTAGCATTAGCTCCGGTTGAAAAGTGATGAATACGGAAGCACAGAGGAGAGAACAAAACAAAACAAAACACCAGTCATGGATTAGAAGCACAAAACAAGGATTTGTAAAGAAAAATGTGGGAGGATTTCGATATAAGCCAAGAGGAGACTGGTTTTCCTTTGCTAAAGTAAGGAAACTTTGCTTCCTTTGCTCCTGTATACAAACGTTGGTTCTCGCGAGACTAGCATATCTCACTGGAGCTAACGCTACGCTGACGTTCTGTTGTGAACACGCGTACAACAGTTAGCGGAAGCTAGAGATTACGGTTTATAAAGTTTCAATATGGATATTTTTCTTACGAAAACGCATGGATTCGCTACAGGAGGCCTTTATTCTCCTCTGTGTGAGGCATGTTTTATTATGGATGGATGCACTTTATTGGGCTTCTTTTAGACTGTTGAAAAATAACAGCCATTCACTGCCATTATAAAGCTTGGAAGAGCCAGGACAATTTTTAATATCACTCCGATTGAATTCGTCTGAAAGAAGAAAGTCATATACACCTAGGATGCCTGATGAGTAAATCAAGTAAATTTTCATTTTTGGGTGAACTATCCCTTTAAGATGCATTTAGTGGAGATGCATAATTGACAGAAGTCATCTTGTTTTCTGGAGAAATGAAGTAAGTTTATGCCTAAAACAAGAACAAATATCTGCCATTGGGTCATTTAAGCATTGACTATTTCAAAGGGTAAACTAGTTTATTTTTCAGATCTCGTTGGCGGATGTTTGTTCCTCATTTTAAAGGTGCAGTATGTAATATTGACAGCTAGTGGTTGAAATGGGTACTGCAGTCCAAATTCATAATATTGGAGAGAGTTGTTTCTGTGCACCCTCTTTCTAAGACTCAACGCTCACACGGGTTGCCAGATTGAGGATACGCAACAGAAACAAGCGCAATTGATAATAGAAGGTGACGAGCCTTAGACTGTAAGTTGAGTTGTTTTATCCCTGTTTTAATATTCCTCTGGTCACAGAGCTTTTTAGATGGATGCCGAGGCTCTTTAGGTCTGGTAGAATCTGTGATCTCTGACCCAGTTCATTTGCTGGCTTCCATGGCTCCAATACGTTGTGTTTTCCACCAACTGGCAACCCGGAGTGTCGAAATCCTATTGGGTGAACTGGCAGTGGGCGGAGTCACACAGAAACAGACATTCAGACACAGAACACACCATTTAAAGCAGAATAACTGGCTGTATGTGAAACAAGTATGTGAACTTAGCATGTCTCCTAAATATCTGCACATTTTTATGCTTTAGTAAAGTCAAAAAAACTACATACAGCACCTTTAAACCTCTGATTATTTCACGGGTCATTTTGACTCATGTTTGATTCTCAAATTGCTTGAAACACTGGTTAAACTGCTTATTTCTTCTTGAAATTTTGTGATTTGTTTTCTCTCATTTAGGGCCATGAATGTGCATGCAACATTTTGACATCCTGATGTATTTTGGAAAGGCTGTATAAATTCTGTTGACTCTGATGATGTTCGGTGTTTCCATTGGTTTCCATGCAATTTACCAAAAATCAACACTTTGCAAAGTCTCAGGTAAAAAAATAAATAAATACAGAAAACCTGTTGGACAGTTGCAGAACTGAACATAAGTGTGAGAAACACATTTTACCCTCGCAAGGGTTTGAGAAGCAGACGAAACAAAAAGAAAAGACTGTAAATAGTATTTATTTCTGTTCATAGCCTAAGTACAAATACTGGGCGATAATACTTATACTTAGTTGTAGTCATTTGCACCATTTTACACATTTGCAGTAGTTACTACTAAAAGCAGTTACTACAAGTAGTCATGACAAAGAAAAAATAAAAAAATAAATGATTTTGTACATGGAAAATATTTGGGTCAAATTGACCCATAACAAATAGAGGATTTTTTAAAAACACAATATGAGTTCATAATTTCTCATAAAATATATATACATATTTTTTAGTCTCTACAATAGAGGTTTTCTGTGCTTACATGAATCTTTATTGTTTTTCAGTGTTGATTTTTTTTTTGTGAATTGCATGGAAACCAATGCGGTCAATTTGATCACAAACACAGTCACAAACTCACTTCATTGTGTTCAGTTTCTCAGAAATAAAGGCTTCTTCTTCTCCAGTAAACGTAAAATCCTAATTTTTAGATTTAGATATTTGTACTGGAAAACAAAACAACCATACAGAGAAAGACCATGATCTCTAGATGTCGTAGCATGAGGTTTACTGATGGTACAATGATCATTTTGCTGTTTCTCACATCTGTAGAACACGGTTTAATTATTTAAGGAGTTTATTTCTGCATTTTTGAGTTTGGGTTGAATTTAATTGTCATTTGGATGCCTCCGTGATTTGCCTAAATTACATTCCTGATGATCAAGTTTGCAATAATTCAGGTTTGTGAGATAAGTTTTAAATGAGATTTTTTTAAGGTTTTGAGGCTTTAAATCAGATAATTTTAGCATGAGCTGCATGAATGCATGTGTGAGACGCTCTGATCATATTATTTATTAATTATCATCTATAAACCAGAGAAAGTGAGCAATAATGACACTTTAATCAGAAACCAACAGGAGAAACTATCTCAGGTTAATTAAGCTGAGTTTGAGAAGGTTCAATAAATCCTGAAGTAATTATATAATGTATTCAGTGTATTAAATGACAGAAATATTGAATGCGCTGCATCTCAGGATTGTGTGAATGGCTGCAGCGGTTGCATGTGTTTTTGTATGTTATTATATTTTGCTGATGATGCTTTTAGCATCAAAGCTGTATAACTCTGCTGATGCAAACTGTGTGTTTGCTGTGGAAAATCACTGTTTATGTATTTATGCATACATGGCTTTAATAACGGCTTTATGCAATCCAACTCAAAGCAATAACGTCCCATCATGCACTGCTGTTTTATTAGCATAAATGATCATTTGATAAGTGGTTTGTTTGTTCGTTTAAGATTGTCAATTCAACTGTTTTTCTATATGACACTCTTGAACACTTATGAATCTCATTTTAGTGTTTCAGAGTTTATGAAGCATCTCATGTCTGTCATTTGTTTTTGTTTTTTGCATATATTATTTTTTTTTATATATTATTCTAAAGACAGTATAACATGCACTAGTTTAAGAACGACTGCATTTGTGTTTAAACACTTCTGTTTACTATTTATAGTTTCTTTTTTTCACTTTTAAATGAACCATTTACTTTAGATTTTTTTTTCATGGGAAATCATCTTAATATCTGTCTTTTTAAAATTAATTAGTTTTGCAATTTCTGTAAGAAATGGCTGCCAAAAGCATTAAAGTCATCTTGAAATGATTCAATGCTTTCCTCATCAAATATGAAATGTCTTTTTTTTTTCTCTTTTTTCACATATATTTTTTCACATACTCTATTTTTGCCTCTAATTTCACTTTGTTGTATTTTTGTGAGTATTCCAAGAAGATAAACAGCAAAGACGTTTGTTTTTTTCCCCTCATATTTCCCAAGGATGACAATATTAATGAAGGACACATCAGCCTCATAACCTTCATCATTTCTCTCTTTATTCTGGTGTCGTGATTCGCTCATGTTTTAATCTACAGTATATAAACTTGCTCTCGATCACGTCCAGTAAATCAGCTTAGAGCAGAAAAACAACAGACTGATGAACACAATTCACAGGAGTCACTCATACAACACACACACACACACACCAACACACAGACACACACACACACACACAGACACACACAGACACACACACACACACACACACACACACACACAGACACACACACACACACACACACTCACACACACAGACAGACAGACACACACACATACACACACACACACACACACACAGAGAGAGAGAGAGAGAGAGAGACAGAGCTCAAGCATTAGATGTGTTTAATAAAAAGTGAAATGATCTGAAATAAAGAGCATGTAAAAATACAAACATCAACTGTCTCTCTCCCCTTAAAATGGTCCTCAGAGGTCATGACCAGCTTCAATATATGTAATAAAAAAATAGGCATACAACATTAATTTTTTTGAAAGAATAAGTGAATGTGAATGTGATTTTTTAAGGTTTGCAGTTTGGCATGGCAAGTTAAAACACCTGATTAATGTGTGCCTAATTTTTTTTTTAAATGTTTTTGAACAAAAACCCATGTTTTCTATCATATTTGTGGAAAGTCCTTGCACATAATTCATCAAATCCCCGCTCATCTTCACATTCGTGTTCAGATCTCTGTCTTTTGAGATTAAACTCGTTTGGGTTTTATGTTTGTCTGACAGATCAGACCCCAGATTAGAAGTTTCCAGTCTGTCGTCTGTCCCATGATTCATGATCCTGAAGCTTCTGTTCAGTAACACTGGCGCCTCCGGCTGCTCATATCATCACATTACAGTCCAATCACATTATTATTACTGGGCAGTATTTAGATATTTAACACTCAGTTTGAACCATTTTTAAGTGCTTTAAGAAAGGGCCTTATGTTGTGAAATCCAAATTCTTGAGCATTTTTTTACTGTACCATTTTTTAAAATGACTTTTGAAGTTCCACAGATATATGCACACTGATATTGTGCCTTCAGCTCATTTCAAGGCGAGATTTCTCGAAACCCTTTGAGGGTGCGATGAAACAAACATAAGAACTTTGTTGTAGTGCTATTGTTCTCAAACAGTTCAAATTTTGACATCTTTTATCATAATAATCTTTTTGTTATGGTTCCTTGAACTTGGCATATTTGAAGAACTTTTCTGTCGAGTTGCTGCCCCTCTGTATATCATCAAATATACCAAGTTTAAGGGTCCATAAAAAAAGAATGGTAAAGTAAAAACAACCCAAAAATTGGATTTTGTTAGAGCAGTTGTCCTAGTATGAGGTGCTTATGTACCATTTACTGCATATTTAAAGACTTTGGAGAAAATTTGCTGCAAACTTGGCTGATGGTGAAATAAGTATTTGTGTATTGTCAAATATGCCAAGTTCAGGAGTCCATAAAAAAGAATGGTATAGACAAAAATAGCCCAAAATTTGGATTTTGTTAGAGCAGTTGCCCTAGTATGAAGCACTTATGTCCTCCTTAATGCATCCTTAAACGGCGCAGAGAAAAGTCACAGCAAAATGGGCTGATAGTGCTGTAAGAACCTGTGTACTATTAAATATGTCAAGTTCAAGGGTCCATAAAAAAGGTTGGTAATGTTAAAACTGCCCGAAATTTTATTAGAGCAGTTGCCTTATTATGAAGCACTTGTGTCTGCTTTAATGCACCCTCAAACGGAGTGGAGAAAGTGCATCTGTTCATTCTCAAATAAACCAAGTTCAAGGGCCCATAGCTAAAGACTGATAAAATAAAAATTGCCCAATATTGGGATATCATTAGAGCAGTAGACCTAGTATGAAGCCCTTTTGTCCGTTTTAATCCAACCTCAAAGGGCTTGGAGAAAAATTGCTGCAAAGTGGGCTGATGGTGCAATAAGCACATGTTTATTTTCAAATGTCAAGGGGCCATAAAAAAAGACTGGTGAATTAAAAAACTGCCCAAAATTTGGATCTCATTAGAACCATTGCTCTAGTATGAAGATCTTATGTTCACTTCACTCAAACTCAAAGCAAATAGAGAAAATGCAGGCAAAATGGGCTTCTTTATGCATTGTCAAATATGCCAAGTTCAAGGGGATATAAAAAAGGTTGGTAATGTAAAAACTGCACAAAACTGGAATTTCATTATAGAGCAGTTGACCTACTACAAAGTCCTAATATCCACTTTAATGCACACTCAAAGGTAGCAGAGAAAAATTACAGATTTGCAAATGTCTGTCTATCTATCTATCTATCTATCTATCTATCTATCTGGTTATGTTCGGCTGTGATTGATTCATGCAATGAACAATATGATGAATGAACAATAATGGCGTAAGACTTAAGTAAACAACTCACACACTCCGATAAAACGTCTTAGGTTACGTATGTAACCCCAGTTCCTCGAAGGAACGAGACGCTGCGTCCAGAGACGCTTAGGGGGACGCCTTCAGCGTGACCGGCTCTGAATACAAGTGAAATCTGTCCAATGGATGGGCGGGACGTCACGGGCGAGGTGACGTGATGACCAGCTGGTATAAAAGCACGTGCGGTGAAACCGGCGTCAGCTTCTAAAATGAAGCAAGCGCTGGCAGGGATGCCGGAAGTGTGGCCTCGCGACGCAGCGTCTCGTTCCTTCGAGGAACTGGGGTTACATACGTAACCTAAGACGTTCCTCTTCAGGAACTCGAGCTGCATCCAGAGACGCTTAGGGGAACGAGATACCCACGGCACCAGACTTACCAATCCCTGCCCCTTGTGTATCCAAGCGGAGCACATCTAAGGTGAGAGGATGGAAGAGCCTGGGGTGGCTCGCATGTCCAGGCCATAGAACCTGACAAAGGCGTAGACCATCCCGCAGCGTTGCAGATGTCCTGAATTGGGACACCTGTGAGAAAGGCCTTGGAGGCCGCCACACTCCTAGTGGAATGAGCCTTGACTCCCATCGGCGAGGGGAGTTCAGAGGACTCATAAGCAATATGGATGGCATCGACAATCCACCGACTGAGGGTCTGCTTCGAAGCAGGACGACCTCTTTTAGGGGACCATAACAAATCAGCAGTTGGTCCGCCCTTCTCCACATGGCAGCTCTGTTGACGTATGCGTCCAGTGCTCGCACTGGACACATACAGTTAAGCTTTTGCTGGTCAGGCTCCCGAAAGGGAGGAGGACTAAAGGCTTGCAGTACGACAGGCTGTGGTGTGACCGATGGAACTTTGGGGACGTACCCTGCACGAGGGTATAAAAAGGCTTTGGCCATACCAGGCGCAAAATCCAAGTAAGTAGGGGCCACTGACAGGGCCTGCAGATCCCCAACTCTCTTCAGAGACGAAATCGCCAGAAGAAACACGGTCTTCAGGGTGAGGTGGCGATCTGTGATCTCCTCAATAGGCTTGAATGGAGGCCTACAGAGAGCATTCAATACCACAGCCAAGTCCCAAGGAGGGATCCGGGACTGTACTGGAGGCCTTAGCCTCAGTGCACCACGGAGGAAAGGTGTCACTAGGGGGTGTCTGCCCACTGACTGTCCACCAAGAGAGGCGTGGTAGGCCGAAATCGCCGCCACATAAACCTTCAAGGTGGAGTGGGTTAACCCTGCGGAGAGTCGAGCCTGCAGGAACTCCAGCACTGTACCAACCGGGCAGTTAACTGGGTCGAGCTGGCGATCTCTGCACCATGAAGTGAAGAGCTTCCACTTCAGGGCGTACAATCTCCTCGTTGAGGGAGCTCTGGACTGGAGGATGGTCTCAACAACCTTGGTTGAGAGACCAGACGCTATGAGCCATGCCCCCTCAGGGGCCACACCCACAGCCTCCACAACTCCGGGCGGGGATGCACAAGTGTGCCTCCTGCCTGTGAGAGGAGATCTGGAATCTCCCATGGAGAGCCGTCGAGGAGGGAAATCAGGTCCAAGAACCATACTCGGCCTGGCCAGAACAGGGCTACTAGTAGCAGACGGACTCCGTTCCGGCGCACTCTCTCCAGAACTCCGGGGAGCAGAGCAATCGGGGGAAAGGCGTACAGACGAAGCCTCGGCCACGTCTGTACCATGGCATCCAGCCCCAACGGAGCTGGATGAAGTAGAGAGTACCAGAGGGCACATTGCGCTGTCTCCTGAGTAGCGAAGAGGTCCACCTAAGCCTGGCCAAACACTCTCCAGATCTGTTTCACCACCTCGGTGTGAAGCATCCATTCCCCGGGCAAGAGCCCCTGTCTCGACAGGGTGTCTGCTCCCACATTAAGATGCCCAGGGATGTAAACTGCTCTTAGTGAGAGGAGTTTGCCCTGGGCCCACACAAGGATCTGGTGCGCTAGCCTGTACAGGGGGCGCGACCGCAGACCTCCTTGGTGGTTGATATAAGAGGCCACCGCTGTGTTGTCGGTGCGAACTAACACATGGTGACCTCTTAGGTCTGGGAGAAAGTATTTCAGAGCCTGAAACACGGCCAGCATCTCGAGCCTGTTGATGTGCCAAGCGAGATGATGACCCCTCCACAGACCGTGGGCAGGGTGGCCACTCATGACCGCTCTCCAACCGGTGAGGGATGCGTCCGTCGCTAGCGTTACGCGGCGACACGGAGCTCCCAGCACCGGGCCCTGAGACAAGAACCCTGAGACATTGTCTCCACATGTCTAAGGCACGTAGGCACCGCCGCGTGACCTTGATCATGCGAAGCGGGTTTACCCTCTGGGAGAACCCCTTGGTCTTGAGCCACCACTGTAGGGGTCTCTTGTACAGCAGGTCAATATGTATCACGTTGGATGCAGCTGCCATCAGACCCAGCAGCCTCTGAAACTGCTTGACAGTGAGTGACTGGCCTTCTTTCACCCTCCTGACTTTCGTGAGGATTGACTCGATCCGAGCAGGGGACATACGTGCCTGCATTGTGGTCGAATCCCACACCACCCCCAGATAAGTGGTTCTCTGTAATGGAGAAAGCACACTTTTCTTGGGGTTCAGTCTTAACCCCAACACTTTCATATGAGCGAGAACAACATCTCGATGTTGAGCCGCCCTCTGCTCTGATTGAGCGAGAATCAACCAATCGTCGATGTAATTGAGTATGCGGACGCCCTGTAGCCGCAGCGGAGCTAACGCAGCGTCCACACACTTTGTAAAAGTGCGGGTTGAGAGTGCTAGGCCGAAGGGAAGTACCTGATATTGGTAAGCTTTGCCCCCGAAAGCAAACCTCAGGAACTTCCTGTGAGTGGGAAGGATGGAGACATGGAAGTATGCGTCTTTTAGATCGATCGCGACAAACCAGTCCTCGGACCTGATCTGAGACACGACCTACTTGAGTGTAAGCATCTTGAACTTCAGTCTGCTGACTGAGCGGTTCAACTGTCGCAGATCTAAAATGGGACGCAACCCTCCATCCTTCTTTGGAACTATGAAGTACCGGCTGTAGAACCCGGACTCTCTCTCGTGAGGAGGAGCCACCGAGACACATTTGGCAGTAGTTTCCACGCTGCAAAATAGTTTACTAAGGGAATCAGTCTCTCGAGACTGGCCTCTGGTGTAATCAGAGCGGCTAGTTTGGTATCTTGGAACTGCACACCGGCAGGAGAAAGCCAAACTAGCTGCTCCAGAGACCCCCGAACGGGTGGCGAGCGTCTCAGCTCCGCTACGTTTCCGGGCGGAAGAGACTGAAATGTGTGCTCGCTGGAGACCGCTGCACCCTGGAACACCATATGTGGCAGGGTTAGCAGATCGATCTCCTGAGGGCACTGGGGCGAGACAGGCACCGTACGCTGCGGTGATCGCTGCTCTACCCCAGCGGGGACTACCCTCATAAGCCCTGGTCCACAAACATCAGGGCTTCTTGGCCGAAGACCTCTTCGCCTTAAGAGCGGTCCGCAGATCTGGCTTAGGCTGGGAGGTCTTCGACCATGCACCCTTCTTACAACCTCCTCGGAGGAAGACATGAGAAGCACCGAGGCCGCTGCCCGAGGGGAAGTAACTGCAGGGCGGGCTTCCGATCTCGGGGAGCGGTCATGGGATCTGACAGGTGAGGATGGAGATAGAGACTCGCTCGTCTCCGATCCCTCCATCAGATCCCGCTGCGAACCCCACGAGCGCCGCCTTTGCTCCACCTCAGCGGAAGCGGGGCCAGCGCCACGGGGAACGCCAATGAAAGAACCCTCCCCGGAGAAGAGGGCCTTTCGGGAGTGAAGCACACGCAGAGGAAGGCTCTCGCAGTGCGGGCAATCAGCCCCCTCGAGAGCCGCCTCCGCATGTCTTGCTCCCAAGCAAAGCACACACAAGCTGTGTGTATCACCTGCACACAAAAACCGTTTGCAGGGAGGAACACACTGCTTGTACTGTGCTTCACTCTCGTGTTTAGCTTTAAACTGGCTTTTTGACATGATAACTTTGAACAGACAGACAACAGTAAATAGGACTCACAGATACACAGAGCGCTTAGCTGAATGACAGAAAGCTGACGCCGGTTTTACCGCACATGCTTTTATACCAGCTGGTCATTACGTCACCTCGCCCGTGACGTCCCGCCCATCCATTGGACAGATTTCACTTGTATTCAGAGCCGGTCACGCTGAAGGCGTCCCCCTAAGCGTCTGGACGCAGCTCGAGTTCCTGAAGAGGAACCACTTTGTTACGTCAAAATAAGACTTGAAATGGCCTGAAAACATGATCTGTGGGAGTTTTAAGTAAGCTCGGTGAAATTAAAAGTAAATAAAAAAAAAATAATAAAAAAATAGTTAAAAGTAATTAGCCTATTAAAAATAACAGCTGAACAAAAGTTCACAAATAACATATTTTGCTTAAAGTATGCTGCCTTGAGTTATTGTAATAAATGTAAAATGCTTAAAAACACTAACATGATGAGATTCATACATGGCTTTAATAAATAGAATATTGATTAGGTACATTTTTAATGTAAAATTTAGTGCTGTCAAACGATTAATCGCATCCAAAATAAAAGTTTTTGTTTACATAATATACGTGTGTGTATTGTGTATATTTATTATGTAGCCTATATATAGATACACACACATACAGCATATATTTTGAAAATATTTACATGTATATATTTATATAATTTATATCATATATAAATATATTTAATATATAAACTTAACATATTTTTCTTAAATATATACTGTATGTGTGTATATATATATATATATATATATACATAATAAATATACACAGTACACATACATATATTATGTAAACAATAACTTTTATTTTGGATGCGATTAATCGTTTGACAGCACTATTAAAAATATAAAATATAATTTTCTTGAGAGTGTAAGTTATGTCTTTTAACCAAGAAAACGTGGGACATGACTTTACATTTGATTAAAAAACATCTATCTATCTATCTATCTATCTATCTATCTATCTATCTACCTGTCTGTCTGTCTATCTATCTATCTATCTATCTATCTATCTATCTACCTGTCTGTCTATCTATCTATCTGTCATATGCATATCTATCTATCTATCTATCTATCTATCTATCTATCTATCTATCTATCTATCTATCTATCTATCTATCTGTCATATGCATATCTATCTATCTATCTATCTACCTGTCTGTCTGTCTATCTATCATCTATCTATCTATCTATCTATCTACCTGTCTGTCTATCTATCTTGCTATCTATCTATCTATCTATCTATCTATCTATCTATCTATCTATCTATCTATCTATCTATTCTTTAAAACTACTACCTTCTGACTTAAAGATATTAAATTACTTCAAACTGTGTGGCTTCTCAAGTCAACATCAAGTTTGTCTCGAAGTTTTTTCGCCTAGTTGTGTGTAAAACGGTTTGGCAATATTGCAGGCTAATATGAGTAATCTTATCAGTGTTTATCAGTATAGCAGTTTGTATCGCAGTGAGTCAGACAGACAGAGAGTCAGACAGACAGGTATGAGCTGAGGTGAGGTGAGGGTGGGATCAGGATCAGCTCTGTTCCGCTCTCGCTGCAGCTTTCACTCACGCCTCTGGAACTAGTTGTGTGCTTCTGGAACTAGTTGTGTGCTTCTGGAACTAGTTGAATGCGTAAGCGCAGCTCATGAGGATTCTTCTGGAGTTCTCCATCAGGTCCGGCAGCGAAGATGAGCGCAGAAGACTTGGACGTTCCTCAGGATCTGCTGGGTAAGAAACGGTCTCATCAGCTCTCACATGTGAGACTCGTGTTTGTGCTCATTTCCTCACAAGACGCTTTTCATGTTTAAATCTTGAATGAGTTCAATAAAGAGACTCTTTATTAGGCTGTTAGTGTTAAAGTGTGTTAGCTGTGGGAGGGGCCAGTTCAGACTCCGCCCACACCGGACAGCGCGAGGCGACAGTAAACAGATATATAACCTGTTTTCAACCAGAAAAAGATTGACTGAGATTAAAATCTGTTTTACAGGAGTGTCCTGGCCAAGATATGCAACCAGGCCTATACAAATAAACATCAGAGTTACTACATGCAATATTAAAATCGACATACATAAAACAAACACACCATTAATTCACTCTCTAGATTACGTCGAATTTTTGTTAAATAATTAATAAAAAATTAAATGTATTTTAGGCTAAATAGGCTATCTAATTTTAAATATATTTCAAAATACAACTATATAAAATACAAATATTTTTCAAAGTTGTAGAGTTCATAAAGTACGTTTTACAAGAAAATAGTATTTCAGTTTTTCTAATTTCATGTTTAATTCAGAGTGTTGCTTGCCATTTTTATTTATTTATTTTGCTTGTGAAATTTACTAGCAGTTTCTGAGAGAAAATTGTTTCTACATCAGTTTTCAACTAATAATAACAATAATTGCATTAAAAGCAACAACATCAAAAAAACGACTGTGACAAAAAATGTCTGTTAATAAAAAAAGAAGTGAAAAAAGAAGTGAAAATTAGGGAGAACAAATAACAAAGGGCCTATGAATGTCTATATCAACCAAATGCTGCACAAAAATGTCTTGATATTATATATATATATATGGCTGCAGAGATCTCCTCTGAATCACTGAATGAGAAACAGAGAAACGTTTCTATTTGCTCTCATTTGCTGTTTAGGAGAAACACTTCATTCAGCGAGTGATTTTTCTTCTGATTCGGGAGATTTGATCAGTTTTGACTCCTTTTGAAATGAATTATGTAGATGCAGCGGGTCTGAATTCATCATGTGAGCTGTTGGATAAAATTAATATTCTGAGAATAAGAAGCTTGTGTGTGTGTGTGTGTGTGTGTGTGTATATGTGTGTGTGTGTGTGTGTGTGTGTGTGTCTGTGTCTGTGTGTGTGTGTGTGTGTGTCTGTGTGTGTCTGTGTCTGTGTGTGTGTGTCTGTGTGTGTGTGTCTGTGTGTGTGTGTGTGTGTGTGTGTCTGTGTGTGTGTGTGTGTGTGTGTCTGTGTGTGTGTGTCTGTGTGTGTGTGTGTGTGTGTGTGTGTCTCTGTGTGTGTGTGTGTGTGTGTGTGTGTGTGTGTGTGTGTCTGTGTCTGTGTCTGTGTCTGTGTCTGTGTCTGTGTGTGTGTCTGTGTCTGTGTCTGTGTGTGTGTCTGTGTGTGTGTGTGTGTGTGTGTCTGTGTGTGTGTGTGTGTGTGGGTGTGTGTGTGTGTGTGTGTGTGTGTAGAGAGTGTTCAGGATGCCGTCGGGCAGCAGGTGAAGCTGTGTGTCCTTAAGAAAGTGAACCTGGAGGTCAAAGGTGACAAACTGGAGAACAGAATCCTGGTGAGTACTATCTGTTTCTATCACGACTCTGAATATAATATTAAAGGAATAGTTCAGCCAAAAATGAAAATGTGCTGAAAATGTGCTCGTCCTCAGGTTATCAGAGATCAGGATGAGTTTGTTTCTTCATCAGATTTGTAGAAATGTGTCTCTGCATCAGTGT
>JALXFT010003860.1:0-2500 GCA_023376895.1 Aspiorhynchus laticeps
ACACTCTCTCTCTCTCTCTCACACACTCACACTCTCTCTCTCTCTCACACACTCACACACTCTCTCACACTCTCACACACACTCTCTCTCTCTCTCTCTCTCTCTCTCTCTCTCTCTCTCTCACACACACACACACACACACACTCTTACAGGGTTGCTTCGTGGTTTGGAAAAGCAGAGTATGGAAATATTTGCATTTCCAGACTTTTGCCTCTATTTAGTTTTTTATAACAGAAAATTAAGAATATAATGAAAATAAAGTCATGTGTTTTCACCTGTTTAGTGATTCTTTAGTGACTGTAAAACAGGAATTCAAGGTGTACTTCTTCATTATGCAAAATGCAGGTTATAAGCATTTTGGGTTTATTCTCATGATATTCTTAGCACCATTTCAATCATGACAACTCTCAGAAGATTTTAGCATGGTGATGGATATGACAATGTTAATGTATTTGGTCTTGGTGGAATAGATCTGCTACACTGCTGCTGTTGGTTATAGCTGTAGTTGTAGATTATTGCTGCTGCTGCAAGCAAGTACAGGAACTTGCTACTCTTGATGCATACGGCGATACAGTGCTGTGAGTATTTAAGACATACCGCTGCTGCACAAATAGCATATAAAATAACCCCTAGCAGATCTATACAGGTGGAGCTGGGGAAGGTGGAGGGCTTGCTGCAGGAATCTCAAGTGAATGCTAGTCATTCATATAAATGCAAGGCATTAAGCTCATTGGCTGCATGTCCAGCATGAACCAATCAGCTTGTGCCAAGTCGTTTAACTCTCTGAATATCATCAGATATGTTAACAAACCGTCAGCCTGCGCCATCTAGAGTTTCACGACTGAACTATATATATTTCATAGCCTCAAGGACTTTTGCAAAAATATACAGACTTTTATGTGTGCACGAGAAACCAATAAACTCAGCATATAGGACGATGCACACTGAGCCACATATTGCAGCATCTGGGGGCGTTTGATTTCTTGGTCGCCACCAAACATGTGTTAAAGAGACCTAAGGCCTTGAAACTGCCCCAATGAAAGCCAAACTTTAAACACTTTTTTACAATACCAGTATTTTTTATAGACCCTTGAACTTGGCAAATAGGACGATGCACATATCTGTATTCTGCCATCAGCTCACGTCATGGTTTTTCTGCCGCTGCAGAAGATGTTAAATTGGACATTAGACCTTGATATTAGAGGGACTACCATAATGAAAGACAAAATTTGAGCAAGTACATCTCTAAAAATTCATATGCATCCATGCTCTCGTTTTATTCATAGTAAGATGGCAGTGATGCACAAAGAAAATAGGTTTTATAAAACTAGAAATTGTAATGCACAAGCATGTGAATATTTTCTCAAGGGCACAAAAAAGTTTTCTGTGTGCATGCAAAAGTCTGTATTTTTATTATTATAATTAAATGTAATAATAATTAAATTATAATAATAATTTTGTCACTTCTGCACTTTTTTTTGTCAATTTTGGCTCTGTATTTTGTCACTTCAAGAAAATCAATGAAAAACCCTGAGAAAATACAAATATTTACAGATGACTGTACTATATACCAAAAATATAGCTGAAAATAATGCCGTATGAACCATTTATGTTGAATATGTTCTGAATATCTACTGAGAGCATTGGAAATTTGAGTCTGGAAAAGTATGGAATTTTGAAATAGAAAATGTGTAGAAACTCTGTCTCACACTCACAGATGTCTGTAGCTCTCGTGAACCTGTGTGTGTGTCTCTGTGTGTGTGTGTGTGTGTGTGTGTGTGTGTGTGTCTGTGTGTGTGTGTGTGTGTGTCTGTGTGTCTGTGTGTGTGTCTGTGTGTCTGTGTGTCTGTGTGTGTGTGTGTGTGTGTGTGTGTGTCTGTGTGTCTGTCTGTCTGTGTGTGTGTGTGTGTGTGTGTGTGTGTGTGTGTGTGTGTGTGTGTGTGTGTGTGTGTGGTGCTGCAGGTGGTTTCTCGCGCCTCTACTGGTGTGTGTGCGATCAGATGAACGTTCCCTACAGAGACGAGGTGCAGTGGGTCAGTACAGCTCTATTCTCTCCATCTCATCTCGTCTGTGTTTCAGTGTCTGTCTCACAGCTCTGTGTTTGTCTCTGAAGGATGTGGACACCATCTACCTGTCCCAGGACACACGGGAGCTCTGTCTGCAGGACTTCATACACCTGGACAACAGGTGACACACACACCACAGCTGCTGCTAATACAGTGATGGCCAAAATGATTAGAACACTAGTATTATCAGCAGCTAAAAATGGTTTTAAGTCAGTTATTTGTATATTTTTCTATCTTGTGTCAGTAGGAAATATCAGTTTACATTTACAAACATTCATTTAGCCATTAATTGTAATAATCCAGTGAGATCTGATCTGATCATCATCAGTCTGTCTGGAGTCACATGAAGAAACAGAACAAACTGAGACTAAATCCAGAAGAACTGTGTCTCAAGACGCTTCAAGAAACCTCCTGCAAAGCTACAGAGCTGTTAA
>JALXFT010003860.1:7500-12500 GCA_023376895.1 Aspiorhynchus laticeps
TATGTGTTCCTCACACGTTGTTGTTCTTGTGTTCAGTTGCGCTCAGCAGGCTCTCAGATTCTGGAAGGCTGTATCGCTGAGATCCCAAACATCAGCAGCCTGGACATATCAGACAACGGTTAATACACACACACACACGCGCACACACAGATTTGTTGTCAGCTGTTGTGTTGATTCAGGAGGATTGTGTGTTTGTGTCTCAGGACTGGACTCGGATCTGTCCACGCTGCTCGTGTGGCTTGGGAAGAACCGCTCCATCAAACACTTGTCCATCGGCAGGAACTTCAGCAACATCAAAACCAAGTGAGACTCTGCAGCTTTGTTTCAGTTTAACGGTCATGTGACCTTCACAGATCAATAGAGAAAAACATTGCATTTACAGTTTTTAAATTTACAGTTACATTTACACATTTAGCAGACAATTTTATCTAAAGGTTTAGAATTTGTTTTAATGTTTTTGACATAGTCTCTTCTCCACACCAAGGCTGCATTTATTTGATCAAAAATACGGTAAAATCAGTGATGTTGTGAAATATGATTACAATTTCAAATAGCTGTTTTTTTATGTGAATGTCTGACAAAATGTAATTTATTTCTGTGATGCGCAGCTGCATTTTCAGCATCATTACTCCAGTCTTCAGTGTCACATGATCTTCAGAAATCATAATAATATGCTGATTTGCTGCTCAAGAAACATGTCTGATTATTATCAATGTTGAAAACTGCACAATATTTTTGTGGAAACTGATGCATTTTATTATTCATGATTCACAGATGAATAGAAAGTTCAAAAGAACAGCATTTATTAAGTATTTTAGAACATTATAAATGTCTTTACAGTCACTTTTGATGAATAAAAGGAGTAATTCACACGTCTTACATTCTGAATGTGCATGTGTTTCTGTGTAGAAATCTCGGGCAGGTTCTGGTCTCTCTGGTCCACATGATTCAGGAAGAGGATTCTGTAAGTCTGTAGATCCGTCACGTTTGAGATACTGCACTCAGGGTAGGCTACGTTGTTTAACTGTGTGTGTGTGTGTGTGTGTGTGTGTGTAGCCGCTGGCGTCACTGTCTCTGGCAGACTCAAGGCTGAAGGCGGAGCTGTCAGTGGTGCTGAATGCGTTGGGAGGAAACAGCAATCTGACCCATCTGGACATCAGCGGGAACAGCATGGGCGACTTTGGGGCGAAGATGCTGGCCAAAGCCCTGCAGATCAACACCAAACTCAGGTGCCGCACACACCGACCACAGGATCGTCTGATACACACTCAAGTACAGAAATGTACAGCATTCATTGTGTGTGTATTTCAGGACTTTGATCTGGGACCGTAACTGTGTCAGCGCTCAGGGCCTGCAGGATGTGGCTGCTGCTCTGGAGAAGTGTGTCTGAATCTTCTTTAGCTTCTGATTCAGTGTGTGTCTGATCATCAGGTTCAGTCATGTTTGTCGTTCATCTTCTGCAGGAATTACACCATCAGATTCATGCCGGTTCCCATTACAGACGCGGCGCAAGCTCTGAAGAACAACTCTGAGAAAACTGAAGATGCCCTGATGAAGGTCTGAACACAACACGAACATATACAGTTTTGTTCAAAACATACAAAGATATGCTCTAAACATACTTAAACACGATCTAAACATGCTCAAATATACACAAACACACGCTAAATAAACACAAACACACTCTAAACATACACAAACAAACTAAACATACACAAAAAACATGCTCCAAACATACTCAAACATTCTCAGACACACTCAAACATAAACAAACAGACTCCAGAAATTCTCAAACGCACTCTAAACGTGCTCAAACATAGATAAAAACACTCTAAACATACTTAAACATGCCCAATCATACACAAATATGCTCCAAACATACTCAAACATGCTTTAAATATACTCAAACATACACAAACACACTCCAAACATACTGAAACACATTCTAAACATGCTCAAACATACATATACACACTCTAAACATACACAAACATGCTCTAAATGTACTCAAACATGCTCCAAGGATACTCAAACACACTCTAAACATACACAAACTTGTTCTAAACGTACTCAAACATGCTCTAAACATACACAAACATGCTCCAAACACACTCTAAACATACACAAACTTGTTCTAAACGTACTCAAACATGCTCTAAACATACACAAACATGCTCCAAACTTACTCAAACACACTCTAAACATACCCAAACATGTTCTAAACGTACTCAAACATGCTCTAAACATACACAAACATGCTCCAAGGATACTCAAACATACACAAACACGCTCCAAACATACACAAACACACTCTAAACATACACAAACATGCACCAAGGATACTAAAACATACACAAACACGCTCCAAACATACTCAAACACACTCTAAACATACACAAACACACTCTAAACATACACAAACACACTCTAAACATACACAAACATGCTCCAAGGATACTCAAACATACACAAACACGCTCCAAACATACTCAAACACACTCTAAACATACTCAAACACACTCTAAACATACACAAACATGCTCCAAGGATACTCAAACATACACAAACACGCTCCAAACATACTCAAACACACTCTAAACATACACAAACACGCTCCAAACATACTCAAACACACTCTAAACATACACAAACATGCACCAAGGATACTAAAACATACACAAACACGCTCCAAACATACTCAAACACACTCTAAACATACACAAACACACTCTAAACATACACAAACACACTCTAAACATACACAAACATGCTCCAAGGATACTCAAACATACACAAACACGCTCCAAACATACTCAAACACACTCTAAACATACTCAAACACACTCTAAACATACACAAACATGCTCCAAGGATACTCAAACATACACAAACACGCTCCAAACATACTCAAACACACTCTAAACATACACAAACACGCTCCAAACATACTCAAACACACTCTAAACATACACAAACATGCTCCAAGGATCCTCAAACATACACAAACACGCTCCAAACATACTCAAACACACTCTAAACATACACAAACACACTCTAAACATACACAAACATGCTCCAAGGATACTCAAACATACACAAACACGCTCCAAACATACTCAAACACACTCTAAACATACTCAAACACACTCTAAACATACACAAACATGCTCCAAGGATACTCAAACATACACAAACACGCTCCAAACATACTCAAACACACTCTAAACATACTCAAACACACTCTAAACATACACAAACATGCTCCAAGGATACTCAAACATACACAAACACGCTCCAAACATACTCAAACACACTCCAAACATACTCAAACACACTCTAAACATACACAAACACACTCTAAACATACACAAACATACACAAACACGCTCCAAACATACTCAAACACACTCTAAACATACTCAAACACACTCTAAACATACACAAACATGCTCCAAGGATACTCAAACATACACAAACACGCTCCAAACATACTCAAACACACTCTAAACATACACAAACATGCTCCAAGGATCCTCAAACATACACAAACACGCTCCAAACATACTCAAACACACTCTAAACATACACAAACATGCTCCAAGGATACTCAAACATACACAAACACGCTCCAAACATACTCAAACACACTCTAAACATACACAAACACGCTCCAAACATACTCAAACACACTCTAAACATACACAAACACACTCTAAACATACACAAACACACTCTAAACATACACAAACATGCTCCAAACATACTCAAACACACTCTAAACATACACAAACACGCTCCAAACATACTCAAACACACTCTAAACATACACAAACACGCTCCAAACATACTCAAACACACTCTAAACATACACAAACACACTCTAAACATACACAAACACACTCTAAACATACACAAACATGCTCCAAACATACTCAAACACACTCTAAACATACACAAACACGCTCCAAACATACTCAAACACACTCTAAACATACACAAACACGCTCCAAACATACTCAAACACACTCTAAACATACACAAACACACTCTAAACATACTCAAACACACTCTAAACATACACAAACATGCTCCAAGGATCCTCAAATATACACAAACACACTCCAAACATACTGAAACATACAGAAACTCTAAACATACTCAAACACGCTCTAAACATACTGAAACATGCTCTAAACTTACACATGCTCCAAAAATATACAAACATGCTCTAAACATTCTCAGATATACACAAACACTCTCCAACCATGCACAGACATGCCCAAACATGCTTAGACACGCTCAACAATACACAAACTCCCAGAAGCTCTTTTTTCTGTGATGTGCTTCCCAAGATGCTTTGTGTGTGTGTGTGTGTGTGTGTGCAGATGGAGCAGTATCTGCTGCGTAACCATGAGAGCAGGCGATACCTGCAGGAGCAGGCGTTCAGAATGCAGCAGGGCCTCGTCACCAGCACAACACAACAGGTGACTGATCATATCTGCAGAGCAGGTGGCTGATGGGACGTATATCTACTCAGCATTCACCATAACTGAAAACACAGAGTATTTATTATTTGATTGATAGGATCATATATCAGAGCATATATGCATCTGTCAGTGGTGTGTTCATTCGTGTGTGTGTGTGTGCAGGTGATTGGGCAGGTGTGTGTGCAGGTCCAGGATCAGCTGAACTCTCTGCGCTTCAGCACGAGCGACAGAGTTCAGCAGGACATGAAGACGTCCGAGAACCTGATGAGAGACGCCAAGAACTCCACAACAGTGAGAGACACGCACACACACACCATAAACACGCACACACACACCATAAACGGCTGATGGGTTCATAAGACGCTGATATTATTACACAAACCCCGAAAGAAGATTAAAAACATGATGTGCTTCAGTTATTAATTGTTTTTCTGGTTGAAGACATCCTCAGCGTGAGGTCTGCTCACGTTCAGTTCGTTGAACCAGCCCTTCATAAGTTTTTAGATTGGAACG
>JALXFT010003860.1:17500-22500 GCA_023376895.1 Aspiorhynchus laticeps
ACTGAAAAATTAAAAATAAAAGCTCATTTAAAATAATAAATGCTGTAATAATATATAAATACTAAAAATAACAGTCAAAAAATGTTGCATCTAATTATATTATATCTCAGGTTTTAGTGAGAAAAGGATAAAATAAATGACTTAAATTGGAAATTTTAACAATAAAAACTTTTTCAAAACATTAATAAATACTGTAATATATAAATAATGATAAAAATAACACTCAAAATATTGCGTCTTATTATATCTCCGTTTTTACAGAGCAAAGGACAAAATAAATGACTTAAATTGGAAATTTTAACAATAAAAACTTATTCAAAATATTAATAAATACTGTTATAATATATAAATAATACTAAAATAACACTCAAAATGTTGCAGCTTTTTGTATTTTATTTCAGTTTTTACTGAGCAAAGAAATACATAAATGATTAAAAATTTAAATGAAAACTGAAAAAATAAAAGCTTTTTCAAAATATTAATAAATGCTGTAATATATATATATATATATACTAAAAATAAGTAAAAAAATGTTTCATCTAATTATATTATATCTCAGTTTTTACAGAGCAAAGGACAAAATAAATGACTTAAATTGGAAATTTTAACAATAAAAGCTTTTTCAAAATATTAATAAATACTGTAATATATAAATAATGATAAAAAATAACACTCAAAATATGTCTCAGCAAAGGACAAAATAAATTAAATTAAATTACATGACTTAAATTAAAATGAGAATGGAAATTTTAAATATAAAAGCTAATTCAAAATAATAAATACAGTAATAATATATAAATACTAAAAATAACAGTAAAAAAATGTTGCATCTTATTATATTATATCTCAGTTTTTACTGAGAAAAGGACAAAATAAATGACTTAAATTGGAAATTTTAACAATAAAAGCTCATTCAAAATAATAAAATCTGTCATAATATATAAATACTAAAAATAGCAGTCAAAATGTTGCATCTTATTGAATATTATTTCAGTTTTTACTGAGCAAAGAAATACATAAATGACTAAAATTAAAATTAATGTTTTTAAATCAAAGCTCATTCAAAATAATAAATACAGTAATAATATAAATACTAAAAATAGCATTCAAAATGTTATTATCTTATTATCTCAGTTTTTAATTAGCAAAGGATGGAATAAATGAGCTCCACAGATTATTATTATGTCTATACAAATTATCGAATTAAAAGATGATTCATATTCAGTAATATTATTGATTGAACCGAAATGATCTGAATAATGACACTGTTGTCTTCAGTGAGTTTGAAAATTCATAATGAATGATTTTTGTAACATTAAAGGGATAGGTCACTTTGAAATTAAAATGTGGTATCTATCAGCTTACCCCAAGGGCATCCAAGATGTAGGTGTCTTTTTTTCTTCAGTAGATCCAATTTTGATGTTTTTAGGTCAAACCGTTCTAGTCTGTCAGTCATATAATGGCAGGTATAGGTCACTGTCTCTATAAGAGGGAAAAAGAACATGCACAGAGAAATCCAAATTAAACAATTCCCCATCGTAACTACACATTGATGGCCTAAGACACGAAACGAGCGGTTTGTGTGAGAAAACCAACAGTATTTATATCGTTTTTTACCTCTTGTACACAACCATGTCCAAGTGATCTGAGTGCACACACACATCCGGTGTGTGACGTGTGTGTGTGTGTGTGCGCACGCATCCGGTGTGTGACGTGTGTGTGTGTGTGTGTGCGCTCTGGCTCGTCGGCGTCAACGCTTGATGGAGGGCGTGTCTGAAGCGTGGTGCTGACGCAACTTTTCAAACGCCAACGGAGGTGTCAGCCAATCAGATCGCCTCATGCAAATACCCAATCCCGTTCATGCAACACCAGAGAAGTATGTGATTGGTTGTTGTAACTATGACGGCGCGTCAGCACCACGCTTCAGACACGCCCTCCGTCAAGCGTTGACGCCGACGAGCCAGAGCGCGCACACACACACACACACACACACACACACACACACCGGATGTGTGTGTGCACTCAGATCACTTGGACATGGTTGTGTACAAGAGGTAAAAACGATATAAATACTGTTCGTTTTCTCACACAAACCGCTCGTTTCGTGTCTTAGGCCATCAATGTGTAGTTACGATGGGGAATTGTTTAATTTGGATTTCTCTGTGCATGTTATTTTTCCCTCTTATAGAGACAGTGACCTATACCTGCCATTATATGACTGACAGACTAGAACGGTTTGACCTAAAAACATCAAAATTGGATCTACTGAAGAAAAAAAGACACCTACATCTTGGATGCCCTTGGGGTAAGCTGATAGATACCACATTTTAATTTCAAAGTGAACTATCCCTTTAACACTGTTATTTTCCTGTTTTATTAATGAGAATCTGCTTTGAATGACTCTGTGTTGTATAAAGCGCTATAGAAATACACTGACTTGACTGGATGGGAATCAAATGTTTAGATTTCGAGGCCTTTAGAAGTGAATCATCTGTTCAGAACGACTGCTTTAGTGATAGTTTTCAGTCACGTGAGCGGCTCGAAGACTCGGAGGGCTAAACATCAGCACAATCGTGTCAATTTTTCATCAGTTTCACAGCCGCAGATATATAGATCACGTCTCAAAAGAATAAAACAAAGGTATTTCTGAACAAAATGCAAGTTTTGGCCATTTGCGATCCATATTAAGCACCCGCAGCAATATTTCAATCATAAACAGTGGGACAAAACATTGTAAAAACACTTAAAGTGCCTTAATATATTTAAAACAGTAATATTAAAAGATCAAATTCAGTATTCAGCATATTAATGATGCATAGTTTACATGATGAGGCCGGAATATGAACACAATCTGCTTCAGTGTTTTCCTTCTAATGGTTTTCTATGGAAGCATTTAATGTTAATCTTTGCACATATTCTGGGTTCATCTTCTTGCCTGTACAACATATACATCATCAATAAGAATCTCGCCTTTTAATATCTGCGTTTTACTACATTATTACTAATGCAATCTGTGTATAAATAGCTGGTGGTCAGTGGAGCAAAGCTTGGTTTTGTCCTCCAGGTGGACGTTCCTATAAGAGCGTGACGTCATGTGAAAACTATCAATTGAACTCCGTTGTTTGGATGTGGTTCTCAGAATCAGCCAATCAGCAGAGCCGCTGCACAGGATGGGAGGAGCTCTGATCAGCTGGATGAAGGTGTGCCGGAGTTCTTCTGCAGGAAGATCACTAACGTCAGCGTGAGGTGAGGTCTGAGACTGTGACGCTTCTGATTCTAATAAGATTCAAAAAAACATACTTATTCTGTCTTTTTACAAAGTGTTGTGTTGCATCTGAATAACATGAGCAAGAACACAGGAACTTTTGCTTGTGCTTTTAACAAGAAATACCACAGCAAATACTAATATAAACATCAAACACTATATGTGACTCTGGAGCACAAAAGCAGTCATAAGTAACACAGGTATATTTATAGCAATAGACAACAATACATTGTATGAGTCAAAATTATCCATTTTTCTGTTATGCCAAAAATCATCAGGATATCATGTTCCATGAAGATATATCACTACTGTAAATATATCAAAACTTCATTTTTGATTAGTAATATGCATTGCTAAGAACTTCATTTAAAGGTGATTTTCTCAATATTTAGATTTTTTTGCACCCTCAGATTCCAGATTTACAAATATTGTCCTATCATAACAAACCATACATCAATGCAAAGCTATTTATTCAGCTTTCAGATGATGCATACATCTCAATTTTGAAAAATTGACCCTTAAAGGAACACTCCACTTTTTTCTGGAAATAGGAAATAAATAATATTTATTTATGCTGTTGCTAATTGATTTGTTTTTTCCTATTTTATAACTGACTTTAACAATATGTGACCCTGGAGCAAAAAAACTGTCTTAAAGGAACACTCCACTTTTTTTGGAAATAGGCTCATTTTATATCTCCCCAAGAGTTAAACAGGTGAGTTTTACCATGTTTGAATCCATTCAGACGATGTCTGGCGGTAGCACTTTTTCAAAATGAGTACAATAATAGCTACATCTTGAATATACCTTTATAGAAAAAATCTTAATATGTTTTTGCATTATCACGAGTTTTGTCCTAAGGGAAATTAACCATGGTTTTATTAGGCCTATGGTAAAAGTATAGTAACCATGTTTTTTTTGGCGGATTGATCACCATTTGTAACCAGAGTTTTACTCCAAATACCATGGTGAAGCTATATAGTGTAGCAAAACCATTGTTCATTTGTGGTTACCATGGTTTAACTATAGTAACCATGGTTTTTGGTTTTATTTTAAGTGAAACCATGGTTAATTTTCGTAAGGGTTGTGTTGTTGTCTGCCTTAGCTCCCTCTAAACCTGTTATAAAACGATGTGAATATTTGTCTGATAAAGTCCTGCTCTTTACAATAGTAATTATGTCATTTTGGTAATTTTGCAGCAATCGACTGCTACTGCTAACATTTGCTAGCAGTTTAACTAAGTAAACTAAGACAAAACTACAATAGTCTGTCTATTTACAGATGTAACTGACCTGCACTTGAAGTCATAAACAGGACAGTTTTGAGTCTCTGCTCCAGCTGGGCGCTTCTACTACATTCACGTAGAAGTGCGTGAGGCGAATCGCGTTGCCAGCCAAGAAGACTAGCCGATTCATTTACATTTAGTCATTTGGCAGACGCTTTTATCCAAAGCGACTTACAATTGGGGAGTACATAAAGCGATTCATCTTGAAGAGGCAATCAGACAGAGCAAGTGCTCGTAACACCAAGTCTCAGTCATTGTTCAAATAAGTACAAGCTAGCAAGGGAAGGAGAGAAAGATAAAGGGAAAGTTTTTTTTTTTTTTTTTTAAGTTTAGGATGAAGTCAAGTAGTGTCGAAAGAGATGAGTCTTCAGTTGTTGCTTGAAGATTGACAGGGATCCAGCATTCCGGATAGGGGGTGGGAAGATTATTCCACCATCCAGGAATGATGAA
>JALXFT010003860.1:40000-42500 GCA_023376895.1 Aspiorhynchus laticeps
CATAATGACCAACTTCAGATTCATAGGTGAGAGATTAGAAAACCTCATAATGTGATGATTCAGAAATGCACGATTGTGTGCGGTCCTGCAGTGTTTACCATGGTAATCATTCAGCAGCAGGTCTTACTATGGTACAGATAGTGTTTGACACAAAAGAGCATTTAAAGATGAATTATATATATGTTTATGCAGATATTGGCATTAATCTGACAGACCCGATGTTCAGAGGACTTTACAGAGGAACTCAGAAACACGAAGGTAATATGACAGCTCATTAATACTCATAATGACAGATTCATTAGTAGATCATAGCGAAAATAATAACTTATAGTCAGCTGCTGAATATTAATGAGTAATTCATAAACAGATTTTTTAGTAATGCAATTCAATATTGTGACGCTGATCATCTGAAACTGAGTTTTGAAACATTATGTGGTGATTTTGCTTTTCATTCGTTTTTATTATGATTAATAAGAGTGTCCATATGCAATAAAACATAATTATTCTGGTTGTTTACAAATCATTTTTTTGTCTTTAGAGTCATTGGATCATATACAAACACTATCACAACAATTAATAACTGTTAATGTGTCACTATAGTGTTATTGTAATAGATATTACATTTAAATTAAAAATATGTTTTTTAGAATATAATATCTGTGTCTCTGCAGCACAAAAGCAGTCATAAGTAACACAGGTATATTTGTAGCAATAGACAACAATACATTGTATGGATCAAAATTATCCATTTTTCTTTTATGCCAAAAATCATTAGGATATTAAGATCATGTTCCATGAAGATATTTAGTAAATTTCCTATCATAAATATATCAAAACTTAATTTTTGATTAGTAATATGCATTGCTAAGAATTTTTATTTTCTCAATATTTTCTCAATATTTAGATTTTTTTGCACCCTCAGATTCCAGATTTTCAAATAGTTGTATCTCAGCCATCTCTACATCAATGGAAAGATTATTTATTCAGCTTTCAGATGATGTATACATCTCAATTTTGAAAAATGAACCCTTATGACTGGTTTTGTGCTCCAGGGTCACATTAATAAAGTATTTAATATTTGATCCTCAGATGATTTTTCTCAGGTCGTGGAGAGAGCGCTGAAGGTCGGCGTGCAGAAGGTCAGCAAAGCTGGTCATTCATAACTCATATGTGGTCAGAATGAGCTTGATGTGATGTTTCCTCACAGTTCATCATCACTGGAGGAACCCTGGAGGACAGCAGAGCCGCGCTCAGACTCGCTCAGACTCGAGGTGCTGGCACTCAAACAGCTTACAGTCCAGATCTGAACATTTCAAGCATCTTTCCATAATCAGATGCTGTTTTTTAATATTGGACCCACTGATAAATGGAATGGTTATAAATCAATAAATCAATATCAGTCGATCTCTAAAAATAAGCATATTTATTTCAGAGAAATTGAACAAATGCAACTTGTTAACTTAAATATGCAACAGAATGTGGTCATGTGACACAACTGTAACGGCCTGTTTCCTGTGAACGAGTGTTTCTTTGTAACATGTTTTATGATTGATATGTTATGTATGTGTGTGTGTGTTATGTGTTGTACTTCAGAGGAGTTCTTCAGTACGGTGGGCTGTCACCCGACACGCTGCGCTGAGTTCGATCAGCAGGACTCGGATCAGTACCTGACCTCTCTCACGGATCTGAGCCTCGGTGACAGACAGAAGGTGATCGCTGTGGGAGAGTGTGGCCTCGGTAATCAATCGCATCATCACATCATGACAACATCATCACATCATCGTAATCACATTATGATATTATCACATATTCATCATAACATCATGAATTCATCATGACATCATAATCACATCATGACAACATCATCACATCATCGTAATCACATTATGATATTATCACATATTCATCATAACATCTTGACATCATCATGACATCATAATCACATCATGACATCGTAATAATCACATCAAAATCATGACATCATCATCACATCATGACATCATAATCACATCATGACATCATCATCATTATCACCACATCATGACATCATAATAATCGCATCAAAATCATGACATCATCATCACATCATGACATCATCATCACATCATGACATCATAATAATCACATCAAAATCATGACATCATCACCACATCACGACATCATAATAATCACGTCAAAATCATGACATCATCACCACATCATGACATCATAATAATCACATCAAAATCATGACATCATCACCACATCATGACATCATAATAATCACGTCAAAATCATGACATCATCATCACATCATGACATCATCACCACATCATGACATCATAATAATCACATCAAAATCATGACATCATCATGACATCATCACCACATCATGACATCATAATAATCACATCATAATCATGACATCATCACCACATCATGACATCATAATAATCACATCAAAATCATGACATCATCACCACATCATGACATCATAATAATCACATCAAAATCATGACAT
>JALXFT010003860.1:50000-55000 GCA_023376895.1 Aspiorhynchus laticeps
AACTTCATTGTTATGCTGACGACACTCAACTTTACCTTAAGACCAACTCATTCACTTCTGCTGCCCTGTCATCTTCCACCTTGACTACCTGTTTGGAGGAGGTAGAGGCGTGGATGAGTCAAAATTTCCTGCAGTTGAACAGCTCAAAGACTGAAGCCATTCAAGTAGACACCCCACATCAGATCCAGACATCTGTCGTTTCCAGTATTACCTTTTCTGGCCAAAATATTCCACTCTCAACATCAGTTATTAATTTGGGTGTTAGAATGGACTCTCATCTCACCTTTGAGGCTCATGTTAAACAGCTGTGCAAGACTTCCTTTTTCCATCTTAGGAATATCGTCCTATGCTCACTCTTGATGCGGAAAAGCTTGTCCACTCCTTTGTCTCCTCCAGGCTGGACTACTGTAATGCGCTCCTCATCAGGATCCCTGGCAAAAGCCTACAGAAATTGCAGTGCATCCAGAACAGTGCTGCTAGGATCCTGATGAGGGTGCGCAAATATGATCATATCACACCCATTCTCAAATCACTACACTGGCTTTCTATTTCATTCAGGATTGTTTATAAGGTCTCTCTCCTTACTCATCAGTGCATTCATGGTGATGCCCCATCATATCTCAAGGAACTCCTTACTCCATAAACTTCTAAACGCACTCCGTTCTGCTTCAACATACACTATATTGCCAAAAGTATTGGGTCTCATCACCAAACACCAATGACTTGTACATATGGGTTCAGTCATTTTAGACACTTACAAAACTGTTGCAACAGAGATGAAATACAATTTTTAAATACATGAGCTATGTTTTCATCGTTGTTGCCACAGATTTGGAAGTGCATCTGTTCTAAAGAAGGGGGTGCCAATACTTTTGTCCATATAGTGTATGTACAAGTCATTGGTGTTTGGTGATGAGCTTTTGTCTCAAGGTCTGCATTTACAGTCACACCAGAGGTGTTAAACTGGGATTAGGACTTGGTTTTATGCAGACCAGTCAAATTCTTCCACACTGACTGAATCAATCATTTTCTTTTTGAACCTTGTCTTATACACAGAGACATTGTCATGTTAGAATAGAAAAGAGTCCAAACTGTTGCTATAATATTAGAAGCACACAATTTCCTAGAATATCATTATATGCTTTAACATTAATATTTGTACTCATAGAAATTACTAAAGTAGCCAAACCTGTTCATTAGAAGGGGGCGACCCAAAGCAAAGCCTTTGAATGATTTTCTTGTTTTTAATCTGTAGCACTTTGGGATGCTGTGTGAATATAAAGTGCGTTATAAATGAAATTTATTATTATTATTATTGATATCAGACAGGTGCTGGAGGTGATGGCCGCCGTCAGGGACGAAGATCCACTGGACCTCGCTGAAACCATCTACAACAACACCACGAGACTGTTCTTCAAACACACTTCATGATGTACCATACAACACATGCACAATAAATGTGACAAGAAGCATGTAATATACTGGATTATTGTCATTTTTGTTAGCAAAGCTGAAATAAAATACATGATAAATGTTAGATGTAAAACTTAAAACTACATAAAAATAGAAATGTTGTCTTTGCGACTGAAATAAGTTGAAGTTGAAGCACTAAAATGTGGAGAACCAAACCTAATGAAATTAAAAATAAAGAAAAATCTAATAATAGGAAAATAAGTAAAGGAATAAATGACTTAAAACAGATGCTTAATAATTCACAATATATTCAAAAATATTTTAATTAAATTTTGGTCCTAAATTAATTTTGATATTATTATTATTTTTTATTATAATATTTTATAATATTTCATTATTAATATTTTATTATTTTCTGTATTTATTTTTAAGGTTATTCTTTTTCACTTTGCTTTGTATTCTCTCATTTTTGTTTACTTATTTATTAATTTATTCATAAATACATACATAAAATATTCATTTTTTCCTTTATTATATTTATTTATACTGAAAATAAAACTAAAAACAAAATGAATTAAAACTATATTAAATCTAAACAGTAATATGTTTTTAAAAATTACAAAAATGCACATAAAGACATAACTTTTCCAAAAATTAAACTAAAATTAAAGTTTAAATCTAAAAATAAAAGGCAATTCAAAATATTAATTTACATTTAGTCATTTAGCAGATGCTTTTATCCAAAGCAATCAAAACCAACAAAAGAGCAATAACTGCTAAATGACTAAATATAATTCAAAATATTAAGAAAAACTACAATATTATATAAATAATACTGAGATTACAGTAGTAATTTATTTTTTAATGTTAAGATTTATTATTAGATTATAGCAATAATTATAAACTCACATTTCATAAATATTCATGAGTAATACAATTTGTAGTGATTCTGCTTTTGTATTTTGATAATAGTTTTGTATAGTAATAATAACCCGCGTCTGTCTGTCAGTTGTAGTATTCTGTATCCTGCGCATGAACACTGTCACTTCCGCGTTCCTCACATAGCAACAGCAGCAGAGCCAAAATGGCGGCCGGCGGAGATCCTGCGTGACACCGAGCCGAGTCTCAGCACCGAACCCTGCGGTTCCCTCTCGGCGCCATGGCCTCCGCTCACGGGCGGCTGGGTCAGCACCTCCAGGCCGTGCTGGATGTGGTTCTGCGGGTCCCGAGCATCTTTATAATCGACGCCATATTCAACTCGTACTCAGATCCCGGTACCGGATGGACCGGAACCGCCGGGAGAGCGTTAATCCGCGCGCTGGGTGAGTCCGGTTCGTGATTCGGGGTCGGGTCGGGTGTTGAACACCGGTGTGCTGATGCTGCTGTTCTCACGACAGAGATAATGAGCTTATATCGGTGAACCGGGCCTGGACACCGAACCGAATCCGTGTAATGAGAGGAGCTGACATCTACAGACGCAATAAAATAAACACTTAAATGCGTATTTTGGATGTTTTCTTTGCACTAGTTTGAAAAATATGGAAGGCTGTCTGAAAAAAAAATCAATTGCGAATTTTTGTTCCATAATTCAAATTAATTTTTCTCAAATATTTCGCAATTATGACACTTTTCTTTGAATTTAAGTTTCCATTTTGAAGTTATGTTTTATTGACTAAAAATTGTGATTTTGTATTTCATAATTTGTACTTTTTCTTGCAATTCCAAGTTGGATGTAAAAAAATTATAAAAAAAATAATATATATATATATATAAATGTAAAAAAAAAAAGTAGCATTTTATTTTTTTAACCACCACTGATTTAATAAAAAAAAATTAAAAAGCAAATGCGACCTTTCTTATCCCACGATTCATATTTTAAATCTCACATTTCTGAGTTTATATCTCACAATCTGGACTTTTTTCGCTTCTAACATATCGCAATTATTATTATTTTTCCCTCGGCACATAATTAAAAATTTTTTTTAAATGAAATTGCAACTTTTTAATCTTAAAATTCAGACTTTTTTGCTCACAATTGCTGATTTATATCTCACCATTAAAATATAACGATAAAAGCTCATTCAAAATATCAATGAAAACTTATATTATTTAGTATAGACCAATTTGGAGTAGATGTCACAGATCCATGGAATAAGAGAAAAATATTAATAATTGTGTCATAATCAGAAATCAAATAATTTTTATATAATACTGTCATGCATTTGAAGCTGAACGCAGACGTTTAAACACAGACTATGGATGAAAAAAAAGCATAAATTTGATTTAAACATCAGGTCTATATAATATTCACACGTACAGTTCATAGAGGACGTATTGTATACAGTTACAGCATGACATGCTCGTTAAACCTATAACATTATACATAACATTTACCTATTTTATCTCAAGATTATATCTCAACAATAGTGAGTTTGTCAATTCTGAGGGAAAAAAGCCAGAAGTGTGTGATATAAACTCATGATTATGAGCCGAGGTGATTTTTCTGATCTGAATTGTGAGAATAAAGGCATAATTTTGAAATATAATTTATCACCGTGCAAGTTCCTACTAAAATAACTGCATTCCACCTGCAGAATTTATCCATACATGAAGTAAATGTGAAACAGTATTTTATTCGGTTTGTTGCATTCTGCATTGTTTATACATAATATTTATTTATTACGTATTTAACCAGGAAGGTCCCATTGAGATACAGTATCTCTTCTGCCAGCGAGTACTGGTCAAGATATGCAGCAAAGGACACATTTACAAAAACAATACAAATCCTAGTCAGTTATTAAAACACGTGCACCGTTCTATATAAACACACTTAAAATATTTTTAAACATAGCAAGAGATGGTACAGATTCCATATGTAATGTACCTTGAAGCTCATTCCATACATGAATAAATAATATTTCCATTGATGTATGGTTTGTTATGATAGGACAATATTTGTAAATCTGGAATCTGAGGGTGCAAAAAACTCTAAATATTGAGAAAATCGCCTTTAAAGATGTTCAAATGAAGTTCTTAGCAATGCATATTACTAAGTTTTGATATATTTATGGTAGTAAATTGACAAAATATCTTCATGGAACATGATCTTAATATCCTAATGATTTTTGTCATAAAAGAGAAATTGATAATTTTGACCCATGCAATGTATTGTTGGTTATTGCTACAAATATACCTGTGTTACTCATGACTGCTTTTGTGCTCCAGAGTCACATATTTGTGCAGTATGTCAACAAACTAGATATACACTACCCTCCAAAAGTGTGGAAACGCTCTAGAAAAGTGCGGTTTTGGTCAATATTGGTATGAATCCTTTTTAATTTGTGATAATTTTGCACTGATAAGGGACAACACAAACTACGAAAGCATATTTTATTACAGTACATAAACAGTTTATACATAGAAAATACTTAAATTTTAAATGTAATGTAAAGTATCTGACCTAAATTGTGTTGTAATTGGTTCATTGTATTCAAAACTTAATTGGTAATCAATTGTTGAAGCTATTAAGGTGTGCTGAGCCAAGTTTAAACCAGTAACCAGGCATGACATGTATATATTGGCATTAT
>JALXFT010001666.1:0-12500 GCA_023376895.1 Aspiorhynchus laticeps
GTGCCCTGCTTTACTGTAGCACACCGGAGTATTGTGCCCTGCTTTACTGTAGCACACCGGAGTATTGTGCCCTTCTTTACTGTAGCACACCAGAGTATTGTGCCCTGCTTTACTGTAGCACACCAGAGTATTGTGCCCTTCTTTACTGTAGCACACCAGAGTATTGTGCCCTGCTTTACTGTAGCACACCGGAGTATTGTGCCCTGCTTTACTGTAGCACACCGGAGTATTGTGCCCTGCTTTACTGTAGCACACCGGAGTATTGTGCCCTTCTTTACTGTAGCACACCGGAGTATTGTGCCCTTCTTTACTGTAGCACACCAGAGTATTGTGCCCTTCTTTACTGTAGTACACCAGAGTATTGTTGGAAGCACCTTGACGCGAGGACGGTCATGACAGAAGTGGTCTGAGGTGGTTGTCACAAGGTTGTGAAAGTACAAACAGTATCTAATAACTTCCATAACCAAACCAAGGTCATAATAAAATAATATTATTATTAATAATAATAATATATGAAAAAAAAAACATTTCTTTATCAACCTGTCACAAAGTTGTCAAAAATCTACAAACTAATTTCACTGAACAAATGTTTATAACATAACACTGTGTCGCAATGTTCACTGTTGTGTAACAATCAAAAGTGCACAGGGAAATATAACAGTTAACTGTCTAATCATTGTGAGCAACACAAAAATTGTAAGTGTAAGTGCTCATAAGCCATTAGTTATGGATGTTCCTTAGAGCATTTGTACAGCATGTTTTTACTTTTGCAAGATGAAAAGTACAAAATCAGTTCACATTATTTTTCAAAAGTAAGTGGCAGGTTTTTTTTAAGGAACAGAAGCATCTCTGCATGTTCAGCTACACTGTAAAAAAAAAAAAAAGTTGGGCTACCTTAAAATTTTAAGTCAACCAGCTTCAGCAGATTTTTTGAGTTTTCTCAACTTATTTTTTAGGAAATTTTTCAACTTTTTGTTGTATAAACTTCTGTTGTAAAAAAATCTGTTTTTCTCTGGTGTGCTAAAGAAATGTTTTTTTTCATATATTATTATTATTAATAATAATATTATTTTATTATGACCTTGGTTTGGTTATGGAAGTTATTAGTAAAAACATGCTGTACAAATGCTCTAAGGAACATCCATAACTAATGGCTTATGAGCACTTACATTTACAATTTTTGTGTTGCTCACAATGATTAGACAGTTAACTGTTATATTTCCCTGTGCACTTTTGATTGTTACACAACAGTGAACATTGCGACACAGTGTTATGTTATAAACATTTGTTCAGTGAAATTAGTTTGTAGATTTTTGACAACTTTGTGACAGGTTGATAAAGAAATGTTTTTTTTTTTCATATATTATTATTATTATTAATAATAATATTATTTTATTATGACCTTGGTTTGGTTATGGAAGTTATTAGATACTGTTTGTACTTTCACAACCTTGTGACAAGCAGAATTTTTTTTTTTTTTTTGAGTTACAGTTGTTCATAATTACAGAGAAGCTGTCCTAAAATTATTAGTCTCACCGTGTCATTACTTGGAAAACTGCCACATCCCAAAAAACAGGTATCGGTATCGGCGAGTACCAGGAAAGAAATATCGGTACTCGTACTCGGTCTTTAAAAAATGGTATCGGTGCATCCCTAATAGCAACAGCAGCTTCCTGAACAGACCAGAATAAACACTGTCATTATGAACCGCTCGATTACATACAGCAAGAGAAGATGTTGTGTGAGACACTGACTGAGGGGTACAAAAGGGATATTATAAACAAGCCTGCTTCTGTTGTCAGTCAGAATGTGTGACACTGAGCTGAAGAGTCTTTCACGTTCCACACTGCTGCATGGGGCTGAAAGATATTTTTAGAGCAGGAAATCGCAGATTATTAACTGCCCAGCACATGAAGGGCTTCTCTGAACGACGCACAGTGGTCTCTCCAAGGTATGCTTCCAGCTGTATGGTGGTGGATGCTGGAGCTCTGCTCTCAGATGCACATTCATCTGCAATTTCTTCAAAAACACTGTCCAGACTGCTACCTGGCTTGTCGCTAGGGGTGGGCGATACGACCTAAAATTCATATCACGGTATTTTCCACTGTCCAGACGATATCGATGTTATATCACGGTTTGAGAAAAAAAGAAATTGGAATCACATTTTAGTAGACCTTAGTATGCCAAATATGTATTTTAACCTTATATAACTAGAAAAAAACAACAACATTATTTCAAGATCTAAGGCAAAAATGTAATGGTGTGTGCAAAACGGCAAATGGACTGAAATAACATGCAAATTCACTCTGTGACAGCAGAGGGCGCTTATGACTTCAGTTTAGCGTTGCTTTGGTTACCGCGGTAAATAAAGCTGATCTGCTGCGCTTATGAACACAGACGGATGTAAGAGAAAAATAATCTAAAGCTTTCTGAAGAGAGTTCCCTTCAGATACTCATTTATATTACCTCCCTGCCCCCAATTCATATTTATATTTTTCTTCCTATATTCGGAGCATGTGAACAGTGCTCTGTTACAGTATTTTCTCTCTGTGTCCGTGTTCTGCGTCTCTGTGTTAACGGCCGTTTACAGACTTGGTAATATTACCACACAAATTAAATTTTGGGAAATTATTGTAATCCAGTTTGTTAGAATACGCACGCTGTGTAGGGACCCCGAAACACCAGGGGCCCCCCTTGCTCTCTCAAATATGTTTTAATTTTAGTTTCGGTTCTGAAAACATGAATGATCGTTTCTTTTAATGCGGTGCGCTGTCACGCTCTCTACGTAAATATCAGCCAAATCATGTAACGTGAATGTCGTCCAGTCTCTTGCTCTTATTAAAAAAAAAAAAAAAGAGCTTATATGAGCCGCGGAAGAGATACTGTTTCTCCAGGCTTCCCGCGAGCGCGATTCGAGACGGAGTGAAACACGGACAAATGTGACTCATCCATTCTCATCCACCCCCCCGGACACAGTTTTGCGTAGGGCCCCCAGAAGTCTAGGATCGGCACTGGTTCTGAATCTGATTTATGTCTGATCAAGCGGGGCATCTCTCTCTCTCTCTCTCTCTCTCTCTCTCTCCCTCTCCCTCTCTCTCTCTCTCTCTCTCTGATGACGCAGTAATGACCGCGGTGGGGGGGGAATCTTTGTCTGTCCATCCAATGAAATCCATGAATATGTAACGGTATAGCAAAATCCATATCATGGCACAGCATATAACCGGTAGTCACGTTCATACCGGTATAGCGCCCCCCCCTACTTGTCGCTGTGAGACCTTTTGTCAGCTGGTGCGGCATGTGTCTCAGGTGTGGCTGTCTCTCCCACAGACATTTTTTGCAGCTCCAGTATCAACATTTCTTTGGCCTGCCTGGCAGTGTCTGTGTTGGAGAAGAATCGATCTTTATACCTTGAACAAAAAACAATGATGACATTAGCATTTGTTCCGTGCAGTTAAAAAATATAAGAAGAAATTTAAATTACTCTTGCATTTTAAAAAAAATTGAATCTATCACCTCAACATCTTTTACATTTTATTATTGAGCAAATTAAAGCTTATCTATTATAACTTAACTTATAATCATAATTTTATCAAAATTAATTTAAAATTGAGCACAAAAATTTTAATTGCCTCGGATCAAGTAAACTTGCAATGCAGTAAAGTGGGTTTTGCTCCATGTTGGAAAAGCGCCTCTGCAAAGCATCAAGCAAAGTGCTCTTCATTGTTTTGATTCCGTGGTCCTCATTTGTTTCAGCACCAGTCTCTGTAGCACAGTGACAGCAGGAATTACATCTGAGGCTAAAGCATCTGAAGAACTCACTTGACGAGTCATTTCTTCAAAGGGAGCCAATACATTTACCATCTTCTCCAGAAGATTCCACTGGTTTGAAGTTAGAGTGGCAGGGAGCTCGTTTTCAGACACATAGGCTGTGTCTCATTTAGCGTCCTCCGGAGGTCGAATCCTCTGTAGGATGCGTAACGTATACGAAGTGTCCTCAACCTAGAATTAAACGAGACAGTCTTCGTAGGACGGACGGAAAAGGAAACCGGTAGTATCGCATTGATTTGCTAACACATTTAGAGCATCGTCGTGCTCTCACACTACTTAAATGAAGGAAAATTATAAAAAAAAAAAGCTTTTACTTGTTTTATTTTGCTCAGTGTTTGAGGAGCTCCAGCGTACATACAACAGACATCAGTTAGAGGAAAAAAAGGAGGAGGATATTAAGAACAAAGTTTATCCGTTTTTACTGGAGACACTTTTAAGTTGAAAAGACACATCTGCGCTTGTGTGTACATACGACGGTTTACGGCGACGCAAAGAATTGTGGGTTATCTGTAGCAGCGAAGGATACACCTGATGCATCCTCCCAATTCTTGTGAAAGAAGGACGCATTCGAAGATCGCATTCGGAGTGTCCTACTTGCTTTTCTGAAATGAGACAGCCTCGATGACATATGCACCCTTCGAATGAGACCTCCGGAGGACGCAGCCTTCTAAATGAGACACAGCCATATACTCCAATCGCCTGTTTTTGCTCAATCAGAGACTGCACCATGTAGAATGCGCTATTCCAACGAGTCTGCACGTCTTGCTGAAGTCTTTTTATTGGTTGATCGAGCTGTGTCTGAATATCCTGTAACCGAGAGTATGCCAGGTTGGAGTGTTTAAAGTGGCCGACTATTTTACATTTACATTTAATCATTTAGCAGACGCTTTTATCCAAAGCGACGTACAAATGAGGAGAACAATAGAAGCAATCAGACCATCGAGAGAGCAACAGCATACAAGTGCCATGACAAGTCAACTTTGAATTCAGAGAAAAATGCACTGGCACTTGTTGATATATAAGGCAATTTTGGGTCATTTGCCAAATTATCTATGTTGTTTTATACAAAGAACTTTGTTTGGAAATTATTCATTACGTTCTCAATCAAATTATAATCTCTGTGTGAGCTTTGTCAGAACTGAGCTTGGTAAAACCTCTTTTAAATACGCTGCCGCCTCAGATTGGAACCTTCTCCAAAAAGGAGATGAAGTTACAAAACTTGGTGTCTTATAATTATTATAAGTCCTTACTATGTAATCTAGGGAGCAACTTAACGGTGTGTAATTGTTTTTAACTGCTTATATGTTGGTTTGTAATGTTTGTTTGTTTGTTGTAACTATGTTGTTTAATTGTATATGCAAACTCGGCTGCCTATCGTGGCCAGGACACTCCTGGAAACAAGATTTTAATCTCAGTGAGTCTTTTTCCTGGTTAAATAAAGGTATATAAGTCTCAGTTAGTCTAGCACAGTACACGTAGCTAGGATTTTTAAATAGAATAGGTAAGTGTTAGTATTATTATTTTGCGTCCCACTCCCACAGCCTCCGTAACGGAGGACAGCACTGCAGAGTATGTGCCACACACGGAAGACTAGAAACTCTGGCCTCCTCCATGCCCTTTACCATGTTTTTGGCATTGTCACGGACAACAACATGGACAGAACTTTTGGGAATTGCCCAAATCGCAAGCATTTCCTCAAATACGCTCGCTATCGCTAAACCCGTATGCGAGCCTCGAAATTGCTTTGCATGAAGCATGATTTGCTGTAGAGTAGGGCTGTCAATTTTTTTTTCGAATTTCGAATATTCGTCGAATTTAAAATAAAAATCCACATTCGAATGCAAAACGTTGCATTCGAATTTTAGGTGTCCGTCAGGCTGCCTTATCAGTGGCGCACGAGATGCGATGATGTAGGTAGGTGTCATTGCATTTTAATGCTTTTTTTTTAGCCCATCCAGTTGAACCCGCTGGATACGTTGTTCATTCAAAATACTGCGGAAAAATAGAACATCAATGCGGAGATGATGTTGTTTACGTCAAAACTGGAATCAAGCCGTTCACACAGAACGCATATTTTGCGCATTTTCTATAGAAACATCTATCAGCGTTGCACTCGCGTCTCGCAAAAGAGAGTCGGATATTTAGAAAGCCATTTAAAATTATTGTAAGTTCAACTTTGAAAAACATGTCTCAAAACTTTATGGCGGGACGGGTCTCTCACCGTTACACTGCATCTCGTGTTTTTAAATGAAAGAGTAATGTTACTCTTTGTGATTGGTTTTCCGTGCTTTGCATTAAACTGTGTATATACATGATGCTTTTTTGTTTCTAATTGTTTAGGCAACGTAATTAATTATATATGGTTAAACATTTTTCAAAGGTAGTTGTGTTATTTTATGCTTTGAAGAACCGTGCATTAGTAATATTTTGCTCAATGCGCCCTCTTGTGGCCTCAGGGGAGAAGCCAAAAGCTTTTTATCCTCTTACTGAAATTATGCCTTTTAAATTCGAATATAATTTAAAATATTTAATTACAAAATTCGAATGTAGTTTTTCAGCCATTTTGACAGCCCTACTGTAGAGTGAAATCACCATCTATCCATTGCGCCGTTAAAGGAGTGATGATATTACTGCGCCGAGGTCGAAGTGCTGCAAAGTGCTCTTCCGCCACACATTATAGTTATCATTGTTTATCCGCTTAGAAAATCGCCACGTTTTATTTTGTGTCGCCATACTTACTCGTGTAACTACTCATGTAAACGTCTTTAAATAGGGATTACATGGTGGCTTCTAAATTCATCCCTGTTTGGATCCTAAGGAATGAATGGTGCTAAGCTAAACGCTAGCATAGTGGTGCCGCGCGCTAGAGCGATTGAGACGGGAGAGGTACATATCAACTCGTCTAAGTTGAGGAAAGAACATATTGGAATATGGAAAAAATGGTGGCGTTTTCCTTTAAGCTGATGAGAGACAATGGATTTACACTACAACTCCAAATGTCAGTGGTAAAGCTAATTGCTTTTATGTCATGCAACATGCTCACGACATGCTTTTTTACTGCGTCGTGTATTTGTGGCAATACAGTATCTGTGACATGGCGGCGACTGGGAATCTCGTACTTCGGCTGCAAAACATTAACAAAGCGATGAAATCCCACGTTATTATCAACGACTGAAAGCGGTTGATCGTCAAGAACGATGAATTGTGTAAGCACCTCTGTATTTTGTTTGGCTCTCGGGTTATCTCTTGTCATTTTCTCTCGTCTTGCAAAGGTTTGCTGCAGCGTTGGTTGCTGAGTGCTAACGTTACTGCTAGCGGCAAATTCTCCGTGCTCACTTTTGTGTTTCAGATGTTTTATCATATTACTCGTATTATAAGTACTGCTTTTTGTACCTCCTCTTGATATTTTTGCGGAGCGAAGTTTGCAGTCTGCCATGCGTGGGTTGTCATCATTAATGTTGAAATATTTCCACACCGCTGAGCCTGACATTGTCGCTGCTGCCGGAGTCTCTGTGCACGGAAAGTTCTGTCGATGACGTCACGGGGTATCGGTCTTTGGTATCGGAGTGTTTTTACGAGTACATGAGCTGAGTATCGGGCCCGATACCGATACCGGTATCGGTGCATCCTTAGTTGCTATAGTGACATGAGTCATGTGACTCACGTGTGCGTCTGACCTTCCCTCGTCCACTCGTCAGTTTCCACTGTTCTTCTGTCTCGGTCCTCTGTTAAACCGGATTTTCCGCCCGTGTTTGTGTTGAGTATAAACTCAGCTGAAGTGTGTGATCTGCTGATTCACACACACTGCGGTTGTACACTAGAGAAGTGTGTGTGATCAGACACAGACGAGAACGGAGTGTGTGTGAGATTGTAAGGTCAGAGTGTGACCTCTTATGAACTTCAGATCTATTTGAGCTCGGCTGTGCACTGTAAAAAAAAAATCCGTAAATTTACGGTAAAAAAACAGGCAGCTGTGGTCGCCGGAATTCTACCGTAAAAAATACGGTAACAACATTTTAGGTTTTAACTTAAATTTACAGTTAAATACCGTAATTTCATTAACTGATATAATGTTAATACACCAACCTATTGAAGTGCTGAAATCTGTATCTTTGTAATACACTGATAACCACCAAAAGCAGAGTCACATGATGAACCAAAGCAGCTTTTAAATAATAACATATATAGAAGATCATTCACACAAACACTGATCACCATCATGATGATCTCAATAAACTGAACTCATTAATTTAACAACATTAGATGTAACATGCAACACTAATAAACATAACTGATAAGAAAAAACTAAGAAGAAACATCAAATTCAAACAAAAATTGAAATGCAACGCAGGGAATTCTGGGAACGTCAGTTTACGGTTTTTCCTGTAAATTACAGGAATTTACCGTTAACCATTTAACAGGTTTTTACTGTAGCATTTCCACAGTTTTTTACCGTTAAAATCAGTCATTTTTTTACAGTGTGGGTTGATCATTGTTTAGAAAATATAGCTTTATTTTAGTTTTATTTAGTTGGTTTCATTGGGCCCTTGAAGGGGACACCATCTGTAGGGACGTTCCCAATGAAAGTGAATCCCTTCACGAGGGGCCCTTCCAGAAGACTGTTAGCGAAGGGAACATGAACAGAATTGATTTTCGTTTGTGATCATGTGATCTTCGGTTAGGAGCAAACTTTTAAAGCAAAGTTGGTGTTGATATTGACTTCACATACAAACATATGTAGAATAGGCTGATTAAATTTGTCTATATATTTTAATGTAATACAAAATATTTTTCATCAGTGATAGAAATATGATTTAAGACTGTATTGTAAGCAAGTTTAGTTTGAAAAAGTGTAATAGTAAATAAGACACAGGACTAAAGATATTATATGCTATATACAAGATGTATAAAATAAAGAGGCATGACTTTAAATTAAGCAGCTGTAAACTGCTCTTTGTGACTTTAAGATATTAATAAATATTTGCATTATGAATTTCTGTAAAGCTGCTTTCAAACCATTCAGAAGACATATACTGAATATGTACATAAATGTTCATATGTAGAGAATTAAAAAAATCAATAGTAAAAATTGATAAGGAAATAATAAAAAATAAGCAATTAAAAATATCTAAATTGTATTTTTAATATTATTATGGATTTATTTTAATATTAAATTGTATACATTTTATTTATATATTCATTTTAAAAAATTATCTTTTTAGTAACAACAACTCATCAACAGATATTGTTAAAAAATGTATTGATTTTAATTTGTTAATCTAAATAAATTAGAAATCTTAAAATTATACATTTTATTTAAAGTAAAACAGAATATATTTATTCATACATATTCATATATATGACATGATCACCATTGATATATTTATATTAATATTGATTTATCAATATATTGTATAGTATACAAATTATATATTTATTTTATTTTTATTTCAAATAAAATATTTTATATTTATATATCTTTTTTTAGTAAGTGGTTGTAAAAAATAATAATAAAAAAAATATTCATAATTGAATTATAATTCATGCTAGGTTAAGTTTACTATAAATTTAAAGTAAAAAAATTAAGATTTTACCAAATTTTTTATTTTTTTATCATGTTAATTAAAAAAATTCTTGTATCATTTTAACTGCTGCATTTTTGTGTTTGCTTGGTTTTTATCGTGTTTATGTAACTATATATATATATATATTCTGTTTTACTTGAAATAAAATGTATAATTTTAAGATTTCTAATTTATTTAGATTAACAATTTAAAATCAATACATTTTTTAACAATATCTGTTGATGAGTTGTTGTTACTAAAAAGATAATTTTTTCAAATAAACGTGTGTTTATGTAACTCTTGTATTATCCGAACTCAATGAAAATAGCCTTAGATGCTGACATGGCAATACAAATAAATAACTACTAAAATCGAAGTTGTCAACTTGTTTTTATTAGTTAATGAGAATATGTTCTCACTGCTAGTTTGTGGTTTATGTGTGTGTGGAGTATAGCTTCAGCTCTGTGTGTTTATTGGTTTCAGACTCGGAGGAATCGTCTCCACCGAGCGCGGCGCACCTCAGATACAGTGAGTTCAGTCTCTCTCAGCTCTGTTTCACTCATTCAGTCATGTTTCTCTCAGCTCTGGATCTTCTGCTCTCTAGTTCTCCTGCACAACGCCATTCCCTTCGTCGGCTTCGGCTTCCTGGATAACGCCATCATGATCGCCGCCGTGAGTCCCATCACATCAGCACACACAGCTCTCAGTCCAGAGGGGCTAAACACAGCTTGAAGATTACTATTTGTGTCTGTTTAGCATTAATATGCATCCAGTAACAGTAAAAACATGAGGTGTTCCGTTTAAGTACAGTTGTGCTTTTTTTTATTTTTTGAGAGCTTGTTTTATTCAGTGGCTCTTTGTGTTTGTCTCTGATGACGCATGTGTTGGTGTTTTTTAAGGGCACTCAGATTGAACTGTCTATCGGATTGACGCTGGGAATATCTACCATGGCAGGTATTGACACTCTCTCACACACACACACACACACACACACACACACTCACACACACACACACACTAGGGGTGTAACGATACACGTATCGTGTATCGAACGATTCACGGGCAGTTCCAAATGGAAGTGATCATCCCTATCCCCTTGGAGTGGGGACTTTGGAGTGAACAGGGCACGTGCGTGTCGCTATTTAGTCGTTTGGAATGCACTTGGTGAAGGGAGCGATCTAATTTCCTCATTATCTTCAGCTGGGATGTTCCCGTGACAACGCAGCACGGTGTCAGTCAGCAGATTCGCTGTTTAAATGTCAAATGTCTTTTTATTTTTGTTATCATAACTGTTGCAGATAAACATACATTTTATATTTTTAAAAGTTTTTAAAATATGCTATATAATATATAAAAAATATTTTTTTTTATGCTGGTGTCCGTCAGCGAATCTGCTGACTGACACCGTGCTGCGTTGTCACGGGAACATCCCAGCTGAAGATAATGAGGAAATTAGATCGCTCCCTTCACCAAGTGCATTCCAAACGACTAAATAGCGACACGCACGTGCCCTGTTCACTCCAAAGTCCCCACTCCAAGGGGATAGGGATGATCACTTCCATTTGGAACTGCCCGTGAATCGTTCGATACACGATACGTGTATCGTTACACCCCTAACACACACACAGACACACACTCACTCACACACACACACACACACACACACACACACACACACACTCACACACTCACTCACACACACACACACTCACACTCACACACCCTCTCTTTCTCTCACACACACACACACACACACACACACACACACACACACACACACTCACACTCACACACCCTCTCTTTCACACACACACACACACACACTCACACACCCTCTTTCACACACACACACACACGCACTCACACTCACACACACACTCACACACCCTCTTTCTCTCACACACACACACACACACACACACACACACACACACACTCACACTCACACTCACACTCACACACCCTCTCTTTCACACACACACACACACACACACCCTCTTTCACACACACACACACACGCACTCACACTCACACACCCTCTCTTTCACACACACACACACACACACCCTCTTTCACACACACACACACACACACACACACTCACACTCACACACCCTCTCTTTCACACACACACACACACACACACACACACACACACACACACACACACGTCAGAACAGGTTTTGTTTTATTCTTGTATTGTCTCTTGTCAGCAGTGACTATACTGTGGGTGAATCTGATGAAACCGGTTTAGAACGTGTTTAGTTCACATTTTACAAATCAGGAGACAGAAAGAAGTAGTTCTACTTTTTTTTACAATTTATATACAACATTTTTAAGGCCATTAAGCTAATTGACAGTTTTAAAGCACATTTATCCATTTCTCATTACTGTAGATCAGGGATTCCCAAACTGTTTTTGTCAGCCAAAACTCTTTGAGCTAAAATATTTATCTTAGAAAGCCCCTGTTATATTTCAAGTTAATATTTCAATTCAATTCAAGTTTATTTGTATAGCGCCTTTTACGATACAATCATTGCAAAGCAGCTTTACAAGAAAGTAAGTTTCTACAATATATTTATATACTGTAGAAACTTAATATATTTAACTTTTGGTAATTCTGTATGTTGTCTGAGGGGTCAGCATCATCTCTTCTCAGGTGTTCGGTCATCTCTGATCATTATTTCAGTTATTTAACAACACAATCGCATGCTCATGATTCTCCGATGTCAATTATTGGTCACATGACATGCAGCTAAACAAATAAATTATAGAATTTTTTTTGTTTAATTTTAATTATTTTAAAATTATATAACGGATTTATTTCAGATAAAATATCAAATTTTCTTCAGTATTTTTTTTTTTTTAAATTTGAGCTATTTTATTTCATGTAACACATCTTTATTAAGCATTTTATTTTTTATTTCCATTTATTCCAAATTAAATAGTTCATATAATTCTAGTAATCATTTTGGATTGTTTTTAAAGTTATGCATTTTCATTTATTTCAAATGCAATATATAATCTTTTTAGTAAGTGTTTTATTTTAATTGTATTTTATTATAATTTAATTGAATTTAACTCTAGCATACCAGTTTAAATAAAATT
>JALXFT010001666.1:17500-65000 GCA_023376895.1 Aspiorhynchus laticeps
GAGGACGAGCATCGGTGTATTGCAGAGTGATCCGAAGGTTCAGTGCATGTTATTTAGTTACACTCTTTGTTAAAAGAATGAAAAAGTAATGGAGATCTGTTGGAAGTTGTATTTTCAAACTTTGAAGTGTTATTAATTTACGTTTAGAGACCATATTGACATGTTACATTCAGTTTATCCATTATATTTTCTTCTTTACCTTCATAAAATCTGCAGAAACCCTGTATCTGCTAATATGCATCACTCAGATATGATTAAATACATATTTATTTTTCTTTCAATAGTGCCAAGTTATAATCACTGTTAATGAATGATTGATTGACAGGGTCATGTATGAATGGGCCAGAATGAAGGCGTTTGTCTTCACATCATAAAACATAATAATAATAATAATAAATAAAATGCATTTAAAAAAATACAAAAATAAACATAAATTCATTACTTAAAAAACATTAACTTAAACTAAACACTAAAACTATATAGATATATTTCAAAAAATAATAAAATGACTAAAACGCACAACAAATTTTAACTAAAAATTTGACAAAATTATTTAAGCTATTTCTCATTTCGTTTAGTTTGTTAAAGTGCTATAATAACTAAAGCTTAATGAAAATAATAATAATAATAAAAACGCACAACAAAGGAACTAAAAATGTAACAATTATTTAAGCTATTTCTCATTTCGTTTAGTTTGTTAAAGTGCTATAATAACAACTAAAGCTTAATGAAAACAAAAATAAAAACGCACAACAAATTTTAACTAAAAATGTAACACAATTATTTAAGCTATTTCTCATTTCGTTAAGTTTGTTAAAGTGCTATAATAACAACTAAAGCTTAATGAAAACAAAAATAAAAACGCACAAATTTTAACTAAAAATTTTACAAAATTATTTAAGCCATTTCTCATTTCGTTTAGTTTGTTAAAGTGCTATAATAACTAAAGCTTAATGAAAACAAAAATAAAAACGCACAACAAATTAACTAAAAATTTAACAATTATTTAAGGTATTTCTCATTTCGTTTAGTTTGTTAAAGTGCTATAATAACTAAAGCTTAATGAAAAAATAAAAATAAAAACGCACAACAAATTAACTAAAAATTTAACAATTATTTAAGGTATTTCTCATTTCGTTTAGTTTGTTAAAGTGCTATAATAACTAAAGCTTAATGAAAAAAAAAATAATAATAAAAACGCACAACAAATTAACAAAAAATTTAACAATTATTTAAGTTATTTCTCATTTCGTTTAGTTTGTTAAAGTGCTATAATAACTAAAGCTTAATGAAAAAAAAAATAATAATAAAAACGCACAACAAATTAACAAAAATTTTAACAATTATTTAAGCTATTTCTCATTTCGTTTAGTTTGTTAAAGTGCTATAATAACTAAAGCTTAATGAAAAAAATAATAATAATAAAAACGCACAACAAATTAACTAAAATTTTAACAATTATTTAAGCTATTTCTCATTTCGTTAAGTTTGTTAAAGTGCTATAATAACAACTAAAGCTTAATGAAAACATAAAAATAAAAACGCACAACAAATTTTAACTAAAAATGTAACACAATTATTTAAGCTATTTCTCATTTCGTTAAGTTTGTTAAAGTGCTATAATAACAACTAAAGCTTAATGAAAACATAAAAATAAAAACGCACAAATTTTAACTAAAAATTTTACAAAATTATTTAAGCCATTTCTCATTTCGTTTAGTTTGTTAAAGTGCTATAATAACTAAAGCTTAATGAAAACAAAAATAAAAACGCACAACAAATTAACTAAAAATTTAACAATTATTTAAGGTATTTCTCATTTCGTTTAGTTTGTTAAAGTGCTATAATAACTAAAGCTTAATGAAAAAATAAAAATAAAAACGCACAGCAAATTAACTAAAAATTTAACAATTATTTAAGGTATTTCTCATTTCGTTTAGTTTGTTAAAGTGCTATAATAACAACTAAAGCTTAATGAAAAAATAAAAATAAAAACGCACAACAAATTAACTAAAAATTTAACAATTATTTAAGGTATTTCTCATTTCGTTTAGTTTGTTAAAGTGCTATAATAACAACTAAAGCTTAATGAAAAAATAAAAATAAAAACGCACAACAAATTTTAACTAAAAATTTTACAAAATTATTTAAGCTATTTCTCATTTCGTTTAGTTTGTTAAAGTGCTATAATAACTAAAGCTTAATGAAAAAAATAATAATAAAAACGCACAACAAATTAACAAAAAATGTAACAATTTAAGCTATTTCTCATTTCGTTAAGTTTGTTAAAGTGCTATAATAACTAAAGCTTAATGAAAAAAAAAATAATAATAAAAACGCACAACAAATTAACAAAAATTTTAACAATTATTTAAGCTATTTCTCATTTCGTTTAGTTTGTTAAAGTGCTATAATAACTAAAGCTTAATGAAAAAAATAATAATAATAAAAACGCACAACAAATTAACTAAAATTTTAACAATTATTTAAGCTATTTCTCATTTCGTTAAGTTTGTTAAAGTGCTATAATAACAACTAAAGCTTAATGAAAACATAAATAAAAACGCACAACAAATTTTAACTAAAAATGTAACACAATTATTTAAGCTATTTCTCATTTCGTTAAGTTTGTTAAAGTGCTATAATAAAAACTAAAGCTTAATGAAAACATAAAAATAAAAACGCACAAATTTTAACTAAAAATTTTACAAAATTATTTAAGCCATTTCTCATTTCGTTTAGTTTGTTAAAGTGGTATAATAACTAAAGCTTAATGAAAACAAAAATAAAAACGCACAACAAATTAACTAAAAATTTAACAATTATTTAAGGTATTTCTCATTTCGTTTAGTTTGTTAAAGTGCTATAATAACTAAAGCTTAATGAAAAAATAAAAATAAAAACGCACAACAAATTAACTAAAAATTTAACAATTATTTAAGGTATTTCTCATTTCGTTTAGTTTGTTAAAGTGCTATAATAACAACTAAAGCTTAATGAAAAAATAAAAATAAAAACGCACAACAAATTAACTAAAAATTTAACAATTATTTAAGGTATTTCTCATTTCGTTTAGTTTGTTAAAGTGCTATAATAACTAAAGCTTAATGAAAAAATAAAAATAAAAACGCACAACAAATTTTAACTAAAAATTTTACAAAATTATTTAAGCTATTTCTCATTTCGTTTAGTTTGTTAAAGTGCTATAATAACTAAAGCTTAATGAAAAAAATAATAATAATAAAAACGCACAACAAATTAACTAAAAATTTAACAATTATTTAAGCTATTTCTCATTTCGTTTAGTTTGTTAAAGTGCTATAATAACTAAAGCTTAATGAAAAAAATAATAATAATAAACGCACAACAAATTAACTAAAAATTTTACAAAATTATTTAAGCCATTTCTCATTTCGTTTAGTTTGTTAAAGTGCTATAATAACTAAAGCTTAATGAAAACAAAAATAAAAACGCACAACAAATTAACTAAAAATTTAACAATTATTTAAGGTATTTCTCATTTCGTTTAGTTTGTTAAAGTGCTATAATAACTAAAGCTTAATGAAAAAATAAAAATAAAAACGCACAACAAATTAACTAAAAATTTAACAATTATTTAAGGTATTTCTCATTTCGTTTAGTTTGTTAAAGTGCTATAATAACAACTAAAGCTTAATGAAAAAATAAAAATAAAAACGCACAACAAATTAACTAAAAATTTAACAATTATTTAAGGTATTTCTCATTTCGTTTAGTTTGTTAAAGTGCTATAATAACTAAAGCTTAATGAAAAAATAAAAATAAAAACGCACAACAAATTAACTAAAAATTTAACAATTATTTAAGCTATTTCTCATTTCGTTTAGTTTGTTAAAGTGCTATAATAACTAAAGCTTAATGAAAAAAATAATAATAATAAAAACGCACAACAAATTAACAAAAAATTTAACAATTATTTAAGCTATTTCTCATTTCGTTAAGTTTGTTAAAGTGCTATAATAACAACTAAAGCTTAATGAAAACATAAAAATAAAAACGCACAACAAATTTTAACAAAAAATTTAACAATTAAGCAATTTCTCATTTCGTTTAGTTTGTTAAAGTGCTATAATAACAACTAAAGCTTAATGAAAACAAAAAAATAAAAATAAAAATGCACAACAAAATTACTAAAACTTTAACTGGAATTTTAAAATAAATATTGAAATAAAGTATTAACTATTAAGGTCTTTGCACACTGAGTCTGAAATCTCGTCACACAACTCCATTACAAGTGAAAGTTGTAAAGACAGATTTTTACTTAAGTAAAAGTACAGAAGTACTTGCTTTTAAAAGTACTTAAGTATCAAACGTAAATGTCTTTTTATGTCAATGCACTGTTTTATTATTGTTGTGTAATACTTGCAATACCTCTGAAGCAACTTACAATACCTTACGCTTACTGAATACACATATAATATAATTTTGTTAGGAGACGCACAAGAGTTTTTCTGTGCTTTTATAGGTAATAATTTAATTTACACAATTTCCAAAATAAGACAATATTGTGTCTAATATGTACCACAATGTTAACTACTTATTATTGAATTGATATACATAAATATCACGTTTGCAACTGGTCAGTGTTGCTGGGAAATCACTTTACGTAGCTTTACAATAGTGATTACTGATAAACTGTCTGGGAGAAAAAAAATCACGTTTTAGAGAAGAAGAAAAATCATCCATTGGCTTTCAAAGCTGCTACAGTAACGGCTTTCTACTATGAGAATAGAAATGTAGTGGAGTGAAAAGTGCAATATTTGTCTTTCAAATGTAGTGAAGTTAGTCATAAGTTTCCAGAAAAAAATAATACTTAAGTATAGATACTCAAAAAGTGTACTTAAAGGGCCAGTACACCCAAAAATGAAAATTCAGTCATCATTTCCTCATCCTCAAGTAGATCCAAACCTGTATGAATGTGTTTGTTCTGAACACAAAGGAAGATATTTTGAAGAAAGTTTGTAATCGGGCTGTTTTGGGGCACCATTGACTTCAATAGTAGAAGAAAAATACTGCTCTGTTTCCCTCATTCTTCAGAATATCTTCCTTTGTGTTCAGAACAAACACATTCATACAGGTTTGGATCTACTTGAGGATGAGTCAATGATGACTGAATTTATTTTTGGGTGAACTGTCCCTTTAAGTACAGTAATCAAAATGCTTGCTACGGATGCGAAAAACGTAGAATATCGAACCCGATCTCAATTTTTTTTTTTTTTATGATGGATGAAAGTTTCTGAGGCAGTGTGTTAACGTGATTGACACAAGGTCGTATTTATTTTTTAATGTGTGAAAATTTCAGACTCTGTGCAAAGACGTTAAAGTGCCCCTACTATGGGTTATGAAAGGTTCATATTTTCCCCAACAACAGGTTGACATGCATGCAAGGTCAAAAAACACTTTCATTGTCTTATAATATGCATTTATTTTTATCTTACTTGCTCAACGACTCCCAAACGATTCACTCAACGATTACTTTTTCCAAATCAAAAAAGAAAATGATTGATTGAGTCAGTGTGGAAGAACTTGACTGGTCTGCATAAAACCAAGTCCTAATCCCAGTTTAACACCTCTGGTGTGACTGTAAATGCAGACCTTGAGCCAAAAACTCATCACCAAACACCAATGACTTGTACATACACTATATAGACAAAAGTATTGGCACCCCCTTCTTTAGAACAGATGCTCTTCCAAATCTGTGGCAACAACGATGAAAACATAGCTCATGTATTTAAAAATTGTATTTCATCTCTGTTGCAACAGTTTTGTAAGTGTCTAAAATGACTGAACCCATATGTACAAGTCATTGGTGTTTGGTGATGAGTTTTTGGCTCAAGGTCTGCATTTACAGTCACACCAGAGGTGTTAAACTGGGATTAGGACTTGGTTTTATGCAGACCAGTCAAGTTCTTCCACACTGACTCAATCAATCATTTTCTTTTTGAACCTTGTTTTATACACAGAGACATTGTCATGTTAGAATAGAAAAGAGTCCAAACTGTTGCTATAATATTAGAAGCACACAATTTCCTAGAATATCATTATATGCTTTAACATTAAGATTTGTACTCATAGAAATTACTAAAGTAGTCAAACCTGTTCATTAGAAGGGGGTGCCAATACTTTTGGCAATATAGTGTATCTCGTAATTACAGTTTAATTTACATTTTAATACTAGAGCCCCACTTTGCGCATTCGCATTAAAATCCAATACTGCGCATGCGCGTCAAACATCCACTACATATTGGATCTGATCCAGTACGTCATCGTGCTACTGCAGCGAGGACCTCTTGGAAAAGACCAACAAGTGGGCGGCAATATGCTAATGTTTGATGTTGATGTCAAAATGAAACGGCTTGGGATTCGTTTTAAAAACGACTCGTTTCAATGATTCAGAGTCGAATAACTTTATACACGGTGCACTTTCAGATTTAAAACATTGCAGGATGTTTTCATTCACTTAGAGCTGTGTTACACGCTGCATGAAAGATCGAAAATCCATAATAGGGGCACTTTAAAGGGATAGTTCACCCAAAAATGAAAATCCTGTCATTTACTCACCCTCAAGTAGTTCCAAACCTGTATGAATGTGTTTGTTCTGCTGAACACAAAGGAAGATATTCTGAAGAATGTGGGAAACAGAGCAGTTCTGGGGCACCATTGACTTCCACAGTATTTTTTTTCCTACTATGGAAGTCAATGGTGCCCCAAAACAGCCTGGTTACAAACTTTCTTCAAAATATCTTCCTTTGTGTTCGGCAAAGAAATTCATACAGGTTTGAAACTACTTGAGGGTGAGTAAATGATGACAGAATTTTCATTTTTGGGTGTACTGTCCCTTTAAGTATAAAATAACACTGAGACGTGCGTATGAATGTTAGCAATGCTCTCAGTCCTGAAGGAAACCCATGATTCCTCCGGGTTCAGAACGTCTCGATCTCGACTCATGAGTGCCTCTGTAGCAGATGATTTCTGATGTGCTCAAATGACCTTCGTGTAAAGATGTCGATCTCATGGGGATTTGCTGTTATTGGCCGTTCGGACGCGGAAACGCCGTTTGAACAGAAATACCTCTGCAGTCATGTTTGAGTAGTTTAATGATCAAACGATTCTGGGCAGTGTATCAAGAATATGCCCAAAACATGTGTTACTATACTTATTATTGGACACTATGCATTCTAATAAATATTCATGTATATATAATTATAGCACAGCTGTCTCTGGGTAGTGGACATGTAGTCTATTTTACAGTATTTAGCAAATTCTATGATTATTTTTGTGAGACTACATGGGTTATTTGTACTTTTATAACTTAATTTGTCACTCCGCAGAACTACTGAAGTCAACCACAAGTTCAAGGATAAGTTTTGTTCATAAATATTTCTCAATGTTATTTGTGAGCTCTAAATGTCATGTTGTGTTGCTTTAATTGTAATGAACTCATGTGTGTTGATTTGGTTTCAGTTATTAGATCCAGATTCTGTTTATATTTGGTATTTCACAGAGAAATGTTCAAATGAATTACACTTTAAATGGTAACACTTTACAATAACATTAACTAACAAAGAAAACGCTCATAGCTAATATTAACAGAAGCTTGAATTTAATAATGTATTAGATGTTTAACGTTATTTAGCTAAATGAACAGTAAAAACGAGTATTAGTCATTTTTAGTTCATGCATTAACTAATTGGACCTTATTGTAAAGTGTTACCGAATTATAAATGAAATAAACATCCCCTGAAGTTTTCACACTGCAACGGATTTTAATAAAATGCCTTTATTGACAATATAAAAATCACACTGCATCATCATCATCATTATGTACAGTCTAGTGGTGTTCAGTATCTACACAATTCAGTCTGAGCAGATCAAACTAAACATAATAGACATTAACGGGTGAGTTAAGGAAGGGTTAACCAGCCTCTGCACATCTGTGTGCGTAACTAAACACGTTAAACAGCTAAACATCTGGAACACACACCAAACAACTCAAGTTTTATTTTCTAAAACAGTGCTAGAATATATTCAGATCTGCTACATATGTGGAACATTAGTAGATAAACGAACACTGATCTCCGCTCACGGCGACGTCCGTCTACACTCTTAAAAATAAAGGTTCTTTCCCAAATGTTTAATGAAGAACTTAATCATCCATTGAAACGCTACAGGTTCTTTATATTGGAAAAAGGTTTTTATTGGCATCAATGGTTCCAAGAAGAACCTTTAACATCCATGGAACCTTTCCATTGGATAAGAGGTTCTTTACAGTGGAAAAAGGTATTTAGATTATTAAAATGTAACCAAAAATGGTTCTTATAAGGAATTCAGTGCTAAAACCTCTTTTGGAACTTTTACATTTAAAGAGTGTATTTCTTCTTGCTGTAATGAATTAGTAGATAAACGAACACTGACCGCCACTGTTTCCTTTGTTTTGTTCTTGGCTATTGTCTGTCTACACTCTTAAAATAAAGGTTATTAGCGCCAGTGGTTCCAATAAGAACCTTCAACGTCCATTGAACCATTTAAGATTCTTCATAGTGGAAAGAGGTTCATTATTAAAATGTTCTTCACACTAAGAAAAGATGGCTCACTAATGGTTCTTCAATGGCATTCAATGCAAAAAACAACTTCTCTAAAGTGTTCTTTATTGGGACCAATTGTTCCATCTAAGAACCTTCAACATCCATAGAACCAGGTATTTTAAAATGGAAAACGGTTCTTTAGATTATCCAAATGTTCTTCACACTAAGAAAACAGTTATTTTAAGAACTGATCACTGAAAGGTACCCTCTTTGGGAACCTTTATTTTTAAGAGTGTGTGAATTCTTAAAAATAAAGGTTCTTTATTGGGGACCAAATGTTGCATTAAGAACTTAAACATCCATTGAACTTTATCTTGGAAAAAGGTTTGACACATTCTTAGAATTAAAGGTTTTTATTGGCATCGATGGTCCCAAGAAGAACTTTTAACATCCATGGAAACTTTCCATTGGATAAGAGGTTCATTAAAGCGGAAAAAGTTTGTATAGATTAATAAAATGTTGTCCACACTAAGAAAAGAAACAAATTTGAAGGGTTCTTTGGGCAACCAAAAATGGTCCTTCAATGGCATTCAATGCAAAAACCTTGTTTTGGAGCTTTTAATTTTAAAGAGTATATATATCCTCTTCCAATAATGAATTAGTAGATAAAAAAACACTGATCTCCACGGTTTCCTTCGTTCACGGCAAATGTCTATCTACACTCTTAAAATAAAGGTTTATTGGTGCCAGTAGTTCCATTAAGAAACTTCAACAACCATGGAACCATTTAAGGTTCTTCATAGTGGAATGAACCTTCAACATCCACACTAAGAAAAATGGTTGTTTTAAGAACTGATCACTGAAAGGTTCTTTGGGGAACTTTTATTTTTAAGAGTGTTACCCCTTTTCCACCAACGCAGTTCCAGTGCTGGTTTGGAGCCAGAGCCTAGTTTCAAATCGGTTCTTTGTCTTTCGACACGCAAAGCACCAGCTCCGAACCAGGAAAAGTGGTTCGTAAGTAGCACCAAAACATTGCTGGGCTAGAAGTAAGATCCGCTTGCGTCAGGGGCTGGGTTACCGTGACCAACAAAATACATTTGACTGCCATATTTGAAATAACAGCTAAACACGAACACGTTGGATTCACTGTGTTTGGATGCCGATAGGTTCTTAAAGCCATGAACATCAATAGCAACGCAACGTCCACCATTGTTGATGGTGTTTAGGCTTGTTCGGGATGGTGCCGGGGGGACCGATCGGCGTGTGGCACCGGAGCGACTGGAAGGTAGACGGGCTCTTTATACTTTTGGATCGTTACCTCGGCGCCTCGGTATTGCGTGCCGATCGCTCCGCCTGGTGCCGATGCATCCCGAACAAGCCCGTTGTGTTTGGCGCTGCTAGGGGAAATGAGACGTATTCAGTGACATAAGACCTGGCTCAGTGGTGGCTCTCTAGCCAGTGGAAAGGCAAACCGGTTCTTAGAAGGCTCGCCAGTCGAACCAACTCCGAACCAGCAATAGCACTGGCTCTGAACTAGCACCCTGTTCATGCTGGTGGAAAAGGTGTCAACTTTTAAAAATAAAGGTTATTTATTGGCATCGACGGTTCCATAAAGAACCTGTAACATCCATGGAACCTTTCAATTGCACAAATGGTTCTTTATAGTGGAAAATAGTTGTTGTTTTAAGAACTGTTGACTGAAAGTAATGCCATTCCTTTGGCATTTAAATACACCTCCAGTGTATTTCCTCTTCCAGTAATGAATTAGTAGACAAACAAACACTGATGTCTAATGTTTGTCTAAAATAATGGTTTATTGGTGCCAATATTTCCATTAAGAAACTTTAACCTCCATGGAACCATTCAAGCAGTGGTCTCAAACTCAATTCCTGGAGGGCCACAGCTCTGCAGAGTTTAGCTCCAAATCACACCTGCTTGGAAGTTTCTAGTGAAGACCTTGATTAGCTGGATGAGGTGTGTTTGATTAGGGCTGGAGCTAAACTGTGCAGAGCTGTGGCCCTCCAGGAATTGAGTTTGAGACCAATACATTAAAGGTTCTTCAACAACCGCACTAAGAAAAAGTGGTTGTTTTAAGAACTGATCACTGAAAGGTTCTTTTGGAACCTTTATTTTTAAAGGGATCCCCGGGTATTAAGACATGTATAGCTTAATATAACGTAAATGATGTCTCTTATTTAAATATGTCAAAATCAACATCGTTTTTGGACTATGGGGGGCGCCATTATTTTATGTGCACAGTACATTCTGCGTCGATGACGTCAAATGGTTGCACCCGGTGAGCTACTGGCGCTTATTTCTATAGTCTTTGGCTTTTTACCGCAACACAACTCAGAAAATAAAATACTGATACACCACATTGTGTGGCTTTTGGTTGTCATTTTCAGTCAAAGGGCAACAAGAGAAGCAATGTAAGACTGCTTTCCTAGCGATAATAGGAGGAGAAAAGAAAGGGAAGATGCCTGCGGACGAATAAAACTTACTAAAGACTCGCTTCTTTTTCCTCGCCACTTTATCCCTGATGCCTTTGAGTCTTTTAGTAGACCACAGCTACTGGAAGAGCTTACAAACGTCTGAGACAAGAAACGCTAGATGCTATCTGTGAGGATGTAAACATGTCGATGCTAATCATGACGCGCGGCCGCTAGAGGAGTTTCTCAGCGTGGATATCCGGGGCGGTTAGACTCCTTGTGGGGGAAAATCCATGGTACAGCATTTGGTTTAAACCTATACTTATATCCATCCACCTGTGAGCTCTTTCAGTAGCTGTGGTCATTTTGTTTTCCGAGTTGTCTATTTCGAGATGTGTGGTGGTAATAATAGCAACAGGTAGCGCTAGTAGCTCACCGAGTGCAAACATTTTACGTCATCAGAATAATAGCGCCCCCCATAGTTCAAAATATGTATAAAACGATGGGATTTTTTTAAATAACATAAATCTTTGATGGGTTTTCTACTACATATTTCAGTAAGAGACATCATTTACGTCATATTAAGCCATACAAATACCCAGGGATCCCTTTAAGAGTGTGTGAACTCTTCAAAATAAAGGTTCTTTCTTGGCATCGATGGTTCCATAAAGAGCCTTCAACATCCACAGAAACTTTAAACTGCAATTTATAGTGGAAAAAAGTTGTTCTTTTAAGAACTGTTGACTGAAAGGAATGGCATTCAACGCAAAAAAACTCTTTCGGAACTTTTACTTTTAAGAGTGTATTTCCTCGTCCTGTAATGAATAATCATCCTGTTCCACCTTCACTTGTCCAGGTGCATCTGCGTCGTCATTTTGACAGCCAGACGTCGTTGCTGTCGTTCCCTGGCAGCGAGCCTGATGCTTGAGGAAACTGTCTCTCCAGACGATCTTCTTGCAGCAGAGCGCGCACTCGTACGGACGCAGGCCTCCGTGCGTCTTGACGTGTTTGGTCAGGTGGTGCTTCATCTTGAAGCTCTTGGAGCAGACGGGGCAGGTGAACGGACGCAGGTTCAGGTGTTGCATTTTCACGTGGCGGTCGCGCATGCTCTTCAGCGTGTACGCTTTGCCGCAGTGACAGAAGTGGAGAGCACGGGGCGTCGCAGAGAGAGGAGAGCACGGGGAGGACGAGGACGACTGCGAGACCCAGGAAAGCTCGGACGTTCCCGGCGCCAACTGGTCGGACGGAGGCGGTGGCAAGGGACGCTGGGAAATCTGCCCCGTGGCCTTCTCGATTTCGTCGTAGGTCTCGAACGCGACGTCCGTTTCGTTCTCCTCGTCTTCGTCCAGCAGCTTGGCGTCTGACAAAGTCCACTGGTTCCACACTGCGTCCGTCTCGCCGCTCTCGCTCTCTCTGAGACGTCCGTCCGACTCGACGGCTCCTGAGAGAAGACAAGAGCAGACAACAAGTCAAAAACACGTCGGTTCTCCACGTTTCCCCCCGGTGGACGGGCGCTAAACTGCAGTGATGAAGAAGCTCCACTCACCGGCCTGGTGCTCCTCACATTTCACCCTCACTTTGTCCTCATCCAGCGGTTCTCCGACTCCTTCATCCGCTTCCATCTTCCTCTGCTCCTCGTCTTCCTTCGCTCCTCGGAGGCGAGCGCGGATTCGGTGCCTTGCGAAGTCCGAAGTTTCGATGGACGGCAAAGGCGCGACAGGGAATGCGTGGAAACCTTCGTCTCCCGTATTCGGGCCGCATTCGGACTCCGTTCGGACGGGGAACGTCAGGCTGCTTCGGCTCCACCTGCTCTGAGTCGGACGCCTCCATGTGGCCAGAGGCGGTAGTGCACTTTGCGATCGTTTTTCCAGAGTTTGTTCGCCCGCCGCTCGCTCCCCGTCCTCCGGATCGGCGAAGCAGCAGTCGGAGCTGCTGGGCGACTGGTGACTGGAGGACGTCGCCCCGCCGGGGCTGAGCTGGACCAAAGGTCGCGACCTCTTCAGGATGTCCGTGCACTTGTCCACGATGTGCCACATCTGCAGGAAGCTGGCCACAGTGACGTAGTTGATGATGTCGTCGCGCACGATGCTGAGCTGACCCGTGTAGGCAGAGTTTAACACGCTCTCGAAGGCCAGAGGGTCCATGACGGAGGGAAGAGACACTGTGGTGACGTTCTTCAGCAGAACCTGGCAACAGAACCGCTCCAGTTAGAGATACGGCTTTGCCTGTGCATGACTGTAATGTGTGCTGTAACATACTGTTGTTAAATAAGCAGGGGCCAGATTCACAAAACAGGCAAGACACTACAGATAAAAAGAGTAGACATTTTAACTAACAGACATCACTATACTTACCCGGCACAATGCAATAAGACATTTTTGTATTTCGAGTTTTCTGAAATGTAATATTTAAATATGCAAATAAGACATTATCTACTTGTATTTGCATTCATTTGCATACATTTCCAGAACAGAAATCTGGAATTGGTCCAAAAATTCTTATATTATTCTTATCAAATAATTGGAGTTAAAGGTTTTTCCAGAGGGGATTTTGGATTTGTCTTTTCAGAAATCAGAAAATACTGTCATTTTCACCATGCTTTTAGGAGTAAAATGTTGTATTACTCATCGTGAATGAAATATGAACGCGCAACAGAGAGGAATGAAACTGTAAAGTTTGGTGTTTGTAATAGAAAAAACTCTTTAAATATATGGATTGGAATTAAAATGTACAGAGTACAGACAAATACATTTACAAATACAAGGCTTAAGCCTAGTCCCAGACTTAAATGTTAGTCTGAGCTGTTTCAACTGAAAGAAACTTGCACTGATTGATCTTATAATATATCAACAACATTAATTAGTCTCAAGAGGGACACCAGTAATGTTTTATTCTAAGGCACATTTATAAAAATTACCCACAATTAAAATGTCCTAATTGAACTATGGCCTAATCCTGGTTTAGTCTAAACCCTGTCTGTGAAACCAGGCCAAAGTGCAATAAAGTAAACACTTTAATGTGTTTTTTTAGATGTTTTCTTTCCACTAGTCTGAAAGAAGAGGTATGGTATGAAAGCAAAATAGACCAAAATCACAAAAAACGACAAGGGAGCGTAAAAACAATGGTTTTGACTTTAGTGTCTCACCTTAAGAATAAATGAAAACAGAAAATGAAAAGTTGTGATTTTCTAGGAACTATACTCTCATTCCGGCGTAATAATCAAGAAACTTTGCTGAAAGTAGTCCCCGGCTATATCATAACAAGTTTCTTGATTATTACGCCGGAATGAGAGTATAGTTCCTAGAAAATCACAACTTTTCATTTTCCGTCGGTCTTGGTACACGATGTAACTGCAGAAGGGTCAAGCTTTAAATAGGAGAAATATCAGAAACTCTTTGGCAGTGATGGGAATAACGGCGTTATAAATAAACGGCGTTACTAACGGCGTTATTGTTTTCAGTAACGAGTAATCAGACTAATTACTGTTTCCCCCGTTACAACGCCGTTACCGTTACTGACAATAAAATGCGGCGTTACTATAATTTATTATAATATTATTAGAAATTTATTTTTCAGTTCATCTGAATGGATGAGCAGTGTAGCTGTATTTGACGAACCGTAAACTCTAGTGTGAAGCGCACGGCTCGCCGTAGCTGTGTCTCACACACACACACACACACACACACAGAGAGAGAGAGAGAGAGAGATACAGAGCGAGAGAGTCTTTCATAACATGCAGAATTGACGCGCTACATGTAAACGATATTCTTTGTTGTATTTTCGTGTCAAAATAACGGAGTTCCTTTGGAATTCTTCAGCTTTTAAGAACTGCCGGGTTCTCTGTTAGTGGGCGGAGTTAATGCACAAACGACAATCTCATTGGCCAGCGCTCACCTATTATTATCCCTGTTTTGATTTCAGCGAATCAGTTCGAGCGAACGCAGACAACCTGATTAATATTCATGAACCCAGCAGCTCATTAAGCCTTAGTGCGTTTTATATTGTTATTAGTGGTATAATTCGTAGTAGTTTTGTTATCTTATATTTTTTTCCCCCCTTTTTTTATAGAAACACTAAATAACAATATCTTAAGCACCAGTCCTAAGTTCAGTCATCATGACAAATATGAATTCATACTTGGTTATTCTAATTACTAAAGTTATATTATCATAATATCATATTATAACATTGACTAACTGATGCTAAGTGTCAATAGATAAATAGTGTTGATTAATGTACAATGTTTTATAATAATAATTTATTCTATTTAGTGTCCATTTTATTAATTTAACATATTTAAAAATGGGGGCATCCAAGTTATTTGACATTTGAACATTTTTTTAAAAAAGTAACGCAATAGTTACTTTCCCTGGTAATTAGTTACTTTTATAATGATGTAACTCAGTTACTAACTCAGTTACTATTTGTGAGAAGTAACTAGTAACTATAACTAATTACTTTTTTAAAGTAACGTGCCCAACACTGCTCTTTGGTCATTTTTGAGCGAGATGCTAACGGTCTAATCAGATTCAATGATCTATGCTAAGCTACGCTAAAAGTGCTACCGCCAGACATCGGCTGAATGGATTCAAACACGGTAAAACTCTACTGTTTAACTCTTGGGGAGATATAAAATGAGCCTATTTCCAAAAAAAGTGGAGTGTTCCTTTAAGATAACATTTCTTTCAGAATGTTCTTGTCTTTTTTCCTGAAGACTGTTGTAGAGACAAAGCTTAAGTATTTGAATTCCTGAAAATGTTATTAAAAATCACCTTTTAGGGAAAACGCCAACTTGCCTTAAATCACCAAAGGTAAGATGTTTAATGAAGTTATTGGGTTGTAATTTTAAGCATTACACTAGTGACATTTTGTTAGCGGTTAATTGTGCAGGAAATAACTATTTTCCTGTTCATCTGAACGCATGCAAATGTTACAAGGCAAATCAATCAATCAATCACAGAGAGAGCGTTCACTTACTTCTGACAGTGCATTCAAACAGGGCTGCGTTTCCCAAAAGTATCATGAGAAAGCATTGATGCTTTAGGGCATGGCAGCCCTGAACAATGCTTATCAGAGGACAGAAGTAATTTCACAATAAAAAAAAAAAATTCATTGTAACCTATAGTTTGTGCAATTACATTTATTTAAATACAATGTCAAAAGTTCATATTGATCATATTCTATTCTGTAATGTTAATATAAATCATACACTGTCAGAATAAAAAGGTTGCATTAGCCGGTCACTGGTAGTCCCTAATGAAAATGAACCATGGTTTTATTAAAGTGACTGTAGTTCAACTATAGTATTTGTATAAATTTCCATGGTTACCACTACAGTAAGCATGCTTTAACCATGTATAAACAAAAATGTAATCTAATAAGTTGCAATTAAAGTGTACTAAATGTTAAAATGCATTTCAAATATAAAGTTAAGTGGTTATAATAGACATTTTTCGCATTTCTAGGTTTCTCAGCTGCGGAAGTCGTCTTAATAGTTGGGTTAACGTCGAGACTGGGAGAGTACAACAGATATATTTGTTGCATTAACATTTGCTTAACCTGTTAACTGTCGGTTCCACTTTTTGAGTATAGGCCTGAAAATGATATTTCCAACTTAAATTGTTATATATTTTGAATGCTTTGGAGCAGAGACTTAAGGTTGGTCTCTTTTTAAAGACGACACTTGGCAGATTATTGTAGAGGTGAAAAAAGTTACAAAAATTATATTACAAAAAAGTTATGGAAGTGTACGTTTATGAAAATATAAAATGTAAAAATTTAAATATTTATATTTTATATAAAATATATATTTTACAAAACATGTTTTACTCTAAAACTGCTAGAAAATGAAAACCAAAAATCTGAAGAAGTTGTGTTCCAAATTTGAGGTTGATATCTCAAAAAATGAGCCTTCAGTGAAATTTTGTTCGGGCGTAGTACCAAGCTTCTCCACTAGATGACCATCATTAGTGACCATATAAGAGCGTCTCCACTAGATGACCATCATTAGTGACCATATAAGGGCGTCTCCACTAGATGACCATCATTAGTGACCATATAAGGGCGTCTCACTAGATGACCATCATTAGTGACCATATAAGAGCGTCTCCACTAGATGACCATCATTAGTGACCATATAAGGGCGTCTCACTAGATGACCATCATTAGTGACCATATAAGGGCGTCTCCACTAGATGACCATCATTAGTGACCATATAAGGGCGTCTCCACTAGATGACCATCATTAGTGACCATATAAGGGCGTCTCCACTAGATGACCATCATTAGTGACCATATAAGGGCGTCTCACTAGATGACCATCATTAGTGACCATATAAGGGCGTCTCCACTAGATGACCATCATTAGTGACCATATAAGGGCGTCTCCACTTCCATATACGCTTTGAGTGATCTGAAACATGTTTTTCCATACTTTTCTCAATATTTATGACGTAGACATCACATTCAGAAGTATTAAGGGCAGTATGGCAGTATTTGATTTCAATTCAACCTTAAAAAACACATAAAAGACATGCTACGAGAACCCTAGACGTACGTTATAGTTCACGATGCATAAAAAAAGGAGAATCTATTGTTTTTTTCTATATATTCAAAACACTTTTAGACCTTTTTTTCCCAAAAAATAGAATGGATGTTATCTTTTGAACACTCTCCGTGAAAATGAATGGAGGTTTTTACTGATTTTTCATGATTTTATATATGTATCACTATTTCAAAGTAAAGGTCAGAACTCGCTCTCTGACTCTGACGAGTACTCTTCTTACAAATTAATAAATTACAGTTGCTCTGTAAAATATTTCAAAAATCAGTCACCAAATATGAAAACTAGAGTCTTTAAGCTTTCAAACGAGATATAGTTTGTCAAGATTGCTTTAGGTTCAGACTAAGATATTACTGTTTAAACATGTAATGCAAGTGGGCCCGTGACAGTTAACAGGTTAAAGTGACTGTAGTTCAACTATAGTATTTGTATAAATTTCCATGGTTACCACTACAGTAAGCATGCTTTAACCATGTATAAACAAAAATGTAATCTAATAAGTTGCAATTAAAGTGTACTAAATGTTAAAATGCATTTCAAATATAAAGTTAAGTGGTTATAATAGACCTTTTTCACATTTCTAGGTTTCTCAGCTGCGGAAGTCGTCTTAATAGTTGGGTTAACGTCGAGACTGGGAGAGTACAACAGATATATTTGTTGCATTAACATTTGCTTAACCTGTTAACTGTCGGTTCCACTTTTTGAGTATAGGCCTGAAAATGATATTTCCAACTTAAATTGTTATATATTTTGAATGCTTTGGAGCAGAGACTTAAGGTTGGTCTCTTTTTAAAGACGACACTTGGCAGATTATTGTAGAGGTGAAAAAAGTTACAAAAATTATATTACAAAAAAGTTATGGAAGTGTAAGTTTATAAAAATGTAAAAATTAATATTTATATTTTATATAAAATATATATTTTACAAAACATGTTTTACTCTAAAACTGCTAGAAAATGAAAACCAAAAATCTGAAGAAGTTGTGTTCCAAATTTGAGGTTGATATCTCAAAAAATATCAGTGAAATTTTGTTTGGGCGTAGTACCAAGCTTCTCCACTAGATGACCATCAAACCCCATTAGTGACCATATAAGAGCTTCTCCACTAGATGACCATCAAACCCCATTAGTGACCATATAAGGGCGTCTCAACTAGATGACCATCAAACCCCATTAGTGACCATATAAGGGCGTCTCCACTAGATGACCATCAAACCCCATTAGTGACCATATAAGGGCGTCTCCACTAGATGACCATCAAACCCCATTAGTGACCATATAAGGGCGTCTCCACTAGATGACCATCAAACCCCATTAGTGACCATATAAGAGCGTCTCCACTAGATGACCATCAAACCCCATTAGTGACCATATAAGGGCGTCTCCACTAGATGACCATCAAACCCCATTAGTGACCATATAAGGGCGTCTCCACTAGATGACCATCAAACCCCATTAGTGACCATATAAGGGCGTCTCCACTAGATGACCATCAAACCCCATTAGTGACCATATAAGGGCGTCTCCACTAGATGACCATCAAACCCCATTAGTGACCATATAAGGGCGTCTCCACTAGATGACCATCAAACCCCATTAGTGACCATATAAGAGCGTCTCCACTAGATGACCATCAAACCCCATTAGTGACCATATAAGAGCGTCTCCAGTAGATGACCGTCAAACCCCATTAGTGACCATATAAGAGCATCTCCACTAGATGACCGTCAAACCCCATTAGTGACCATATAAGGGCGTCTCCACTAGATGACCGTCAAACCCCATTAGTGACCATATAAGGGCGTCTCCACTAGATGACCGTCAAACCCCATTAGTGACCATATAAGGGCGTCTCCACTAGATGACCATCAAACCCCATTAGTGACCATATAAGGGCGTCTCCACTAGATGACCATCAAACCCCATTAGTGACCATATAAGAGCGTCTCCACTAGATGACCATCAAACCCCATTAGTGACCATATAAGAGCGTCTCCAGTAGATGACCATCAAACCCCATTAGTGACCATATAAGGGCGTCTCCACTAGATGACCATCAAACCCCATTAGTGACCATATAAGGGCGTCTCCACTAGATGACCATCAAACCCCATTAGTGACCAAATAAGAGCGTCTCCACTAGATGACCATCAAACCCCATTAGTGACCATATAAGAGCGTCTCCACTAGATGACCATCAAACCCCATTAGTGACCATATAAGGGCGTCTCCACTAGATGACCATCAAACCCCATTAGTGACCATATAAGAGCGTCTCCACTAGATGACCATCAAACCCCATTAGTGACCATATAAGAGCGTCTCCACTAGATGACCATCAAACCCCATTAGTGACCATATAAGGGCGTCTCCACTAGATGACCATCAAACCCCATTAGTGACCATATAAGGGCGTCTCCACTAGATGACCATCAAACCCCATTAGTGACCATATAAGAGCGTCTCCACTAGATGACCATCAAACCCCATTAGTGACCATATAAGAGCGTCTCCACTAGATGACCATCAAACCCCATTAGTGACCATATAAGGGCGTCTCCACTAGATGACCATCAAACCCCATTAGTGACCATATAAGGGCGTCTCCACTAGATGACCATCAAACCCCATTAGTGACCATATAAGGGCGTCTCCACTAGATGACCATCAAACCCCATTAGTGACCATATAAGAGCGTCTCCACTAGATGACCATCAAACCCCATTAGTGACCATATAAGGGCGTCTCCACTAGATGACCATCAAACCCCATTAGTGACCATATAAGGGCGTCTCCACTTCCATATACGCTTTGAGTGATCTGAAACATGTTTTTCCATACTTTTCTCAATATTCATGACGTAGACATCACATTTGAGAAGTATTAAGGGCAGTATGGCAGTATTTGATTTCAATTCAACCTTAAAAAACACATAAAAGATGTATCACTATTTCAAAGTAAAGGTCAGAACGCGCTCTCTGACTCTGACGAGTACTCTTCTTACAAATTAATAAATTACAGTTGCTCTGTAAAATATTTAAAAAATCAGTCACCAAATATGAAAACTAGAGTCTTTAACCTTTCAAACGAGATATAGTTTGTCAAGATTGCTTTAGGTTCAGACTAAGATATTACTGTTTAAACATGTAATGCAAGTGGGCCTCGACGTTAACCCAACTATTAAGACGACTTCCGCAGCTGAGAAACCTAGAAATGTGAAAAATGTCTATTATAACCACTTAACTTTATATTTGAAATGCATTTTAACATTTAGTACACTTTAATTGCAACTTATTAGATTACATTTTTGTTGTTCCTGTGGCTCAGTGGTAGAGCATTGCGTTAGCAGCGCAAAAGGTTGTGGGTTCGATTCCCAGGGAACACACATAGTGATAAAACATGTATAGCCTGAATGCACTGAAAGTCGCTTTGGATAAAAGCGTCTGCTAAATGCATAAATGTAAATGTAAATGTAAATATTAGAAGTAATTAAGCACATATTAATGCATTATTCGGCATGACCTTATTCTACATCCCTAATTCTACCCAATAACTAAATAGTCGGCATGAAATCAAAATTGACTATTCTTATTTTTTGATGGAATACTGTAGTGTTTATTATAAAGAATTTATCCGTGCACTTCATTATTCTTTTAAAAATTCACGTGCCCTCATAATCTTTAATCAAAAACGTTAACCTCCCCTCCCCCTCAAAACACACTTCCGGTCACGAGTGATGGCGCAAGGGCGGAGCTAGTGACGTGAGGGGTAAACAAACACTGGGCTGGTGCTTCACTTTATAGCACTGACACTCATGAGGGAGTGCGTTACCCTTAAAGGGGCGGTACAATGCTGTTTCATGCATTCAGAGTTGTTTACACTGTTAAAGAGTTTGATTCTCATGCTAAGCATGGACAAAGTTTTAAAAAAAAAATTGGACGTATAACAGAGTATTTCTGTGCCAAAAATCTCACTTCCGGATTCGTACAAGTTTCGGAGAGTTTTTTTCGATCGTTGTACTTTATGACGTAAACGACGGTGGAACTCCTTATATGGGCATTTCTCCCGGAAGAACACGCCCCTGCAGCATCGACCGGAGCGAGAGCAGCCAATCAGCACGCTTCAATCGGCAGCGCTGCACGGGACTCGCTCGGGAAGAACGTCTCTAAAGAAGAGTGTTTTTGGTTGTGAGGGAAAGATAACCTTGTTCAGCTTCCCAAAAGAACCCAGCGTTACGTGAACAGTGGATATAGTTTGTTTTTCCGGGGCAGCGATGGAGTTTCTCAAGTGTTTTGTTGACGAACGTTTTATAAACAAGGTCCAATTCGACGCTGGATTTGCACATCGTTTAATACTGAAAGATGGAGCGGTCCCAGCTATAAAAGATCCCGCTCATGATTCAGAACTGCAGATGGTGAGTGAAACGGCATCAAATGACTGTGTTTTGTTGACGATCGGAGCAAGTGCTCGTCACTCTTTAGCTCCGCCCACGACACGCCTTCACTCTTTAGCTCCGCCCACGACACGCCTTCACTCTTTAGCTCCGCCCACGACACGCCTTCACTCTTTAGCTCCGCCCACACGGCACGCCTCCAGGAGCTCGGCTTTTTTCAGAGAGAATCGTAAATCTGTATATTTCTTTTATAAATATGATAAAACTAAAGACGTTTTGGAGATATGAAGGATGCAGCACTACTCTATAGGTACTCAAGATTAACATGAGATTGGGGGAAACTGTGCGTTAAACACTGAAAGGATATTACAACAATATTACTCTTAGGACATCGCACACTAATTTGTTTCATGAATATGATTTAACCTGATGGAGGACGCGCTCAGTCATTCTCTCTCGCGCGTGCGCTGTTTAGACATGTTTTGTGCGTTGATCGTGGTCGTCATCTCTAATAAATAAAACATTTATTCATGCTTCGGTGTCGGCGGTGAATCCAGTGGCGAGAAATCCCCCAAAATGGCATTTCAGATCTGCCTCCATTTTGTTAGTAACGCCCCAACTTCCAACGAGCCAATCAATTCCCGAAGAACGAAATCAAGTCCCGCCCTCATTTCAGATGTAGTTTCACGCGGATATACGTCACAGTAGGGAAAAAAAGAGGGTCGCAACTTCCATTTCATGCCGACTTTAACAACTACCTTACTAACTATTAATAAGCAGCAAATTAGGAATTTATTGAGGGGAAAGTAATAGTGAATAAGTTCCCTATTCTAAAGTGTTACCGCGGATTTTTACGCGGCGGCGGCGGCGTCACCTCAGCAACGATCAGTCAATCAAATTTAAAATCAAACCGCCGAAATCAAACCGTCATAAATATGCAAATGAAGGCATTTACTCAGGCTTTGGATTATATGTAGAGTGAGAAATCGGTTCCACACTCACCTGGTCGTGGAAATACGGCGATGAAGCGGCCAGCACACACCGGTGCGCGCGGAACACCTGACCCTGCACCTGAATGGACAGGTCACACAGCTGACCCTCCTCGCGCTGCCGGTTCAGATTCTCCAGAACCGACGCGCGGGCGCTGGGGAAACACACCTGCAGCACCGGGCCTGGCGGAGCGCTGCGGCCGACGAGCTGCTCCATCCTGCGGGGAGAAAAAACCCGCGACCGCGGAGGAGATGAGAGCCAGAGCCGAGCGCGGATCCGATATCACGGGTATATAATCACACAAAGCCCGCCGGCAGAACCGCTCCGGTCAGATAGTTACACAAAACGCGTTTCCTCCGCCGTTATTCGGCTTCAGGCCCGCGGATCAGATCCGCTCAATCGGCTCGACCTAGCATATCATAACAGGCTATAATAATAACACACATAAGCGCTTATGAGCGCACACATGATCATGTGTGTTTACATCAACATGCGGCAAAGATCCGATCTAACACGAGTCGACTATCCACATAATAAACCGCTGGTTTTAATGACCAGATGTATATTTATCGATTCGATGTGTGGATTATGATCTACTGGTCTGATCAGTTTAGCGAAATTAAATATGTTTTTAATCTCACCTGCGTTCACTGAGATGCAGCTCTGCGGAACAGAAAGAGAGACACGCCCCCTTCCTGTAGACCCGCCCCTCATGTGATATACAGTCAACTCTATGTAATTTATAAAGTTGTAATTCTAGTGTTCTCATAGATAATTTTAAAAGGAGGCGACGCATCCGTCTGTTTTATTATAGAATAAAACAAAACAATATAATAGAATATGTGCGTCAATGCAGCGTCCATGTGACTCACCGCGTAACGCCGCTCATGAATATTAATTAGGCTACGCCACAGGAACGTTGTGCGTGCGTCATTAATATTCATGAGCTGACTCGCGCAGTCCGCGTGCGCCGCTTGCTGTCTGACATCCATAAAAATCCCGCATTATTAAGTAATTATTAAACAAATTTATTTTGAAGTGTTTATATTTTATACATTAAAGTATTTTTTTTATGTTTATCTCTCTGAATTCCCCCAATTATTCTTGTTTTGTTATTGTTGTTGCAATTTAGGTCATGCAAAAATAAAAAAATTATTTTAAAAAGACACTCACAACCTTGATTAACCATGATTATTAATATAATGCCAATTAACTAGATTTCTCTAAATAGCTGATCTGAAAGATTTAACATGTATTTTATTTTATTTCTTCCAAACATCAACCTGCCAAGGTACTACAGATAAAAACAAGCCATTTTGGTTAAATCTGGCACGTTTTACAATTATTTAATGTGTTATTAATGTGCATCTGATTAAATAAATACAAATTATATATATGTTAAAATCGAAAATTATATTCCTTCTCAAGCACGCGCTCAATAATTTGATGTGGTACGAAACGGGAGCTAGTTTGATAGAAAAACACCATTTATGATCGTTAATTTAATTTAAATGATTATATTTTTAAATGCAGAAAGTTTTGAAGGCGGCCGCACCTGCGTCGTGACGTCACCGCGCGTTCGGTTGCGCTGCGCGCGCGGCTCGGGTTTTTTTACCGCAATGCATCAGTTCGAGCGTCACACAGAATGCCGTTAAACACCGACGGATCTCCGTTTACCGATCTCACGCGCCAGTCTGATGCCTGAGGAGTCTACCGTTACCGCGGAGGCAAGTCACAGTCTGCATGATGCGCTGCGTATGACTATATGAATGTGAACGCGCTTTATCTCGATGTTAATTCATGCTCAGATGATCTAAACAGAGCTGCTGCTGATCTCAGGTCATTGATTTGATTTGAAAGAGTCAGTGAGGCAGAGAAGCGGAGCCGCTGGCCTGGTTTAGCACACTAAACCTCTTTCTAAAGCAGATGCTGCTGGTCTAGGCGTCTGGCTCGGTCACGTGACTCTTCTGAAGATCTCCTGAGAGGAGCATGAAGAGCCAGCTCTAGAGAACAGAGAGAGTTTATCTGCTGTGATGATGATGAAGATGAAGATGAGGCGTCTGCTGCTTCTGTGTGTGTTCTGCGCGCTCTCCGGTGAGTCTCACCAGCAGAACTGCAAATAGTGGAAGAAATGTCAAAATATAAATATGTAATGAATAATGGGATTAAACTGACTAACAAAATAAATTAGATTAAAATGGGAAATCATTTAAAAAAAAATATTAAAATAAAAAAATAACAAATTATTAAAAAATGCAAAATATATAAACAAAAATTTGATTGAAATAAATAAATACAAATGCATATAAATAAATTTGATCAAATTAATTTATCAAATTTTAATAAGTAAAAAGTTAATACACTACTATAATTGCAATGATGTAACAATATAAACTAAACTAACTAACAAAATAAATTAGATTATAATGGAAAATAATTTTTTAAAATTTATAAAAATAAATAAAAATTTATTTAAATGAACAAATTATTAAAAAATACATTAAAAAAGCGAAATATAAATAAATAAATACAAATGCATATAAATAAATTTGATCAAATTAATTTTTATCAATTAATTTATCAAATTTTAATAAGTAAAAAGTTAATACACTACTATAATTGCAATGATGTAACAATATAAACTAAACTAACTAACAAAATAAATTAGATTAAAATGGAAAATCATTTTTTAAAATTGATAAAAATGTATTTAAATGAACAAATGATTAAAAAAATACATTTAAAAAGCGAAATATAAATAAATAAATACTATGCATATAAATAAATTTGATCAAATTAATTTTTATCAATTAATTTATCAAATTTTAATAAGTAAAAAATTAATACACTACTATAATTGCAATGATGTAACAATATAAACTAAACTAACAAAATAAATTAGATTAAAATGGAAAATCATTTTTTAAAATGGATAAAAATGTATTTAAATGAACAAATGATTAAAAAATACATTTAAAAAGCAAAATATATAAACAAAACATTTGATTGAAATAAATAAATACTATGCATATAAATAAATTTATCAAATTTAAATAAGTAAAAAATTCAAACACTACTATAATTGCAATGATGCAACAATAGAAACTAAAGAAAAAACATGATTCAAATAAAATAATGTATTAAATAAGTTAATTTAAATTAATTTATAGATATGATTAAAATAACATTTGTTGTTGAATTAATTAATTGAAAGATATAAATAAAACAATGCAAATAAATAAATTTGTTTAAAGTAAATAAACTGATTAAATAAACTGACTTGAAGCATCAAAAAATACAGTGCTATAGTGAGTAAAAAAAATAATGCAATGATATAACAAACAAAACATTAATATTTTTGATTAAAATAAAATTAAGTAATAGTAAAAAAATGTTTTTAAATTAATACATTTCATTAAAATGAATAAATTGATCAAAGTAAATTAAAAACAACATTTGATTGAAATAAATAAATTCAACAATGCATATAAATAAATTTGATAATTTATTTTTATCAATTCATTTATCCAATTTTAATAAGTAAAAAATTCAAACACTACTATAATTGCAATGATGTAACAATATAAACTAAATAAAAAACATGATTCAAATAAAATGTATTAAATAAATAAGTTAATTTAAATTAATTTATAGCTATGATTAAAATAACATTTGTTGTTGAATTAATGCATTGAAAGAAAGAAATAAAACATGATGCAAATAAATAAATTTGTTTAAGGTAAATAAATTGATAAAATAAATAAACTTTGACTTAAAGCATCAAAAAATACAGTGCTATAGTGAGTAAAATAATAAAGCAATGATATAACAAACAAAACTAAATAAACAAAACATAAATATTTTGATTAAAATAAAGTGATTTATTAAGTAATAGTAAATAAATAAATATTGATGTAAATGAATACATTTCATTAAAATGAATAAATTGATCAAAGTAAATAAAAATAAATAAAAAACAGTTGGTTAAAATAAATAAATCATGATTTGATAAAAATAAATTAAGTTACACAAGTAAAAAAAAACAAAAAACTTGCTTATAATAAATATACAGGGCTCGAAATTAACTTTTTTACTTGGTAGCACTGGTGCTCCCAACTTCAAGAAGTTAGGAGCACCATAAAATTTTTAGGAGCACCCACTGAATATTAAGGAGCAACACAACTGCCAATTGAGAGGAAGGGCTGGCAACATCCTTCCTGATGATTAAAAATCTTCATCAATTGAACCTGATCCTTAAGCTGCAGTGCTTTGTTTTTATACATGCAATATACAGAGGCAAGATAAGAAAATGTAATTTAAACTTTTCTCAAAACCCCTCAGAAATACATTCATATAACCCCCCCACTCCCAATTCAATATTTAGGATTCCCCTTCCATATTTCGCATAGTGAACTTTGAGCTTGCTCGGGTTGCTACAGTATTTTCTTTTCTTTGTGTCCGTCTTCAGCGTTAATGGCTGTTTACACACTTGGCAATATTTCCACACAAATGAAATTTTGGAAAATGATTTCAATGCAGTTTGTGCAAGTGCGGTCACAAAACCGGTCAGTTCCAAGCAGGGGTGGGCGATATGGCAAAAATATATCAATATTTCATGATTTTATCACGATTCTTTGTCATGTTAGTTTTACTATTTTGTCTGAGCAGTATGGCCAGACTAATTTCCCTATTATAAAGACAAAGCCTTTCAAGGTAACCGAATATAATAAAGAATGGTGGATATTTAGGCCAAAGTGGGTGAAGATAAAAATCTTTGTCATTATTAAAAAAGAACAAAGATACACATAATATACAAATAAAATAAGCCGTGTTTTATTTTCAGGTACAACAGGCATATTTAGCAGAGCATTCAAGAAATTGAGTGAACAAATATAAAAATAAATCACTATATAGATTGATTCCTATTAAAGTATCTATTATTTTTTCAGTCAAAAGTAGTTAGTTATTTCTTTCTCTTTGTGTTTTGTTGTTTTAACATTAAAGAATAAAAATTCTGTCATCTGTCTGTCGATTCTGTCAGTGTTTTATAGTTATACCATCATTTACTCACTCAAAATTAGTTTTAAACCTGAGTTTCTTTCTTCTGCTGAACATAAATGCTATTTAAACAGTTGCTGGTCCACAGTGACTTCCATAGTATTTTTTTTATCCTACAATCAAGTGGACCAGCAACTGTTTGGTTACCCACATTCTTCAAAATATCTTCTTTTGTGTTCAGCACATGAAAGAAATTAATACAGGTTTGGGACATCATGTGAGTCAGTAAATAATGACAAATTAAATTTTAGGGTGAACTATCCCTTTAATGACAGTCGGCTGCATGTTTAGTTCTGTCCCTTTAAGAGCTGCACGCATCTAATATACAGGCACGCATCCGTTCCTCTCAGCCGTTTACTTTTATTTTAGACATAACTAACTGAGTCTATATGTAAACCTTGTGTGTTTTGACAGTATTAGCTCAAAAGATAACTTAGTTCAGTAATCAGGCGCTGTTAGACAGGCTTTTCAGTTCGGTGCGCTTCAGGTGCACGAGCTCAGAAAAAGCGCACGTCAGACCAGCGCGTGAATGAAAAGCTTAACCGGCAAGGCTTTAAAACACGCAAATAATGTACTTTTGTGATTGTGAATAAGTGCAGTGTTTCGTGAGTGTAACTCTACCGCTGAGTTAACACTGAATGGATGTGGCGTTGTACAGTACATACAGACGGCGCCAGAACTGCAACTGAAAGAATGTGCTGTAGCACGATACTACAATATTTCTTCAAAAGCAGATCGTGGAGACATTTTTATGCAGTAATTCGCGAACGTTTAGCAGAGAACTGTTAGAGGTCGCACCACAACAATTATTTGCACTCGCACAAATGCTCCCAAATATATTTTGGAGTCGCACAGATTACATTTCGGGAGCATATGCGACCAAAATGGTCGCAATTTCGAGCCCTGAATATAAAATTTGTTGTAAATAATTAATAAATAAATAACTGAATAAACAAAGCATTTGACTGAAATAAAATTAGATTTAAATAAATCATAAATACAGTACATAACAGTACAGTGCTATAATGAGCAGAAAAGAATGCAAGGATGTAGCGTAATAGAATATCTGAACACGTGTTGAGTTTGATGATGGGGGGTCTGTGTGATAATAGCGTGTGCTCTGCAGTGTCTCTGTGCAGCGGAGCCTGTGCCGAGGTGGATTCAGACACGGAGGCCGTGGCGGGAGAGCAATTCAAGCTGGGATGCATCTCCTGTAAGATGCGAGGAGAGGTGGAGGCCACGGCCAACGTCGACTGGATGTTCAGGGGGCGAGGAGAAGCCGACTTCATGCACGTGAGCACTAGACCAGACGCTCAGCATCCTCAGAATGAGCGCGCTCAATAGAGCTGCACGATTAATCGTTAAAAGATCGCGATCTCGATTCAAATACCCACACGATCTAGTTTCCGAATGACAACGATTCGCGCGTGTCTATTAAAACTTTGAAAAAATCATACGGGAACATTCAGATCTGCATTCTGCTGATCCAGAGAGACAGTTAACATGTTTAGGTAAGAAAAAGCTTCACAAACAGTCTTTTCAACTACACAGTATTATTTCTGTCTTACAGTCATTCATAGAAATACTGGGATAAAAGTTTATAGTTCGGCTACAAACATTGATGTCTATGGTAGCGATCAAAATAGAGCCGCTCATCTTTTGAAAGCAGCTGGCGCTTCAAATAACGTTTGTGTCGATTGCATAATTTCTCCACTAGGTGGAGACAAGAGACTGTTAAAAAATGTATTTATTATTGAATCATTCATTCGAGATTCGTTCAAAAACACCGATTCATCCATTAATGAAACAAGTGAGGTATGAGTGAGTCATTGAATCATTGATACAAACCAATTTTTCATCATTTTAATTCTAAAAGTTGGTGTATTAAATACACTATATTTTAAATACATATACCCCGGGTTTCACAGACAAGGCTTAAGCCTAGTCCTAGACTAACATGTAAATCTGAGCTGTTTCAACTGAAAGAAACTCGTATTGACTGATCTTAAAATATATCAGTGCCTTTGTTTTGTCTCAAGATGCACACCAGTGATGTTTGTTTCTAAGCATGTTTATAAAAATTGCTTAAATGTCTTAATTGAACTATGATCTAATCCTGGCTTAGTCTAAGCCCCGTCTGTGAAACCTGGCCATACTGTATTATATATTAAAATGTTTAATAACTCATTTAAATTAAACACTTTTAAATAGACTGCAGCAATTAATATTTTGTCACACATTATTTTGTTTAGTTCAGAATCGTGGGAGAATCGTGCAGCTCTAGCGCTCAAGCTCCAGAAACACATCAAGAGTTCAGATGCAAAAGCGTCTGAAATGAGGAGTTTTAGTGTTTAGGTTCAGTTATTTTACTCTAATGGCAATGTATAGGTCATTTTCTATGCAATTAAGTGAAATAGCTGTGCATAAACAGGATTAAGGATGGATGAATTTAATAATTAAAATAAAATATTGGGTAAAATAAATATGTGAAGATTGGTTTAAATAGGTAACGTGTTTCTGCTGAGCTCTGTCGTGTCTCGTGGACAGATTTATAACTACGACGGCGAGGCGGACCGGATCATCGACGAGCGCTTTCAGGATCGCATGGCGTGGCACGGCAGCAAGAACACCTTTGACCTTCAGGACGCGTCTGTGGACCTCCTTAACGTCACCTTCAACGACTCCGGCGTCTTCCGCTGCATCTTCAACCGCGTGCTCAGCTACCAGCACTACGAGTTCTCCACCATCGTCACCAAAGATGTGCACCTCACCGTCGTGGGCAAAGGTACGGGAACATCTGACATCTGCCTGTGAATCACTGTGATGCATGACTTCTGGCTCATACCGTTGATTTATTAATGAATCATTGTCTCAACTCAACCAGAGGTCTGAAAAGTTTGATTTTGATACATAAATCAATAGCCAAAGTATTAAACATTGCTTGCATCAGCTGTATGCAAAGTGCATTTGGTTTTCGCACAAATTTGCACATGGAGCCACATTGGGATCCTCATATCTCTGGAACCGAACCACTTAGGGACTTAACAATGGAGACAGCAAAAGAAAAGTTTATTAAGAACCATAATCTGAAAGGATATCGATATATATATAATACTTTATGAGTTACAGTCATGCAAACTTTGGCAAAAGAGTGTTTTTGTCACTCAGATAGGTGTGTTCTATGCAGTTGTTTTGATGGAGGGAAATGAGATACATTTCTAGTTTCAACATTATTTGTTCTTCAGATGTTCGTCTTTAATTACAGTAAATATCTGCTGAATGCAAAGTGACCCACATTTGGTTTTTGACCATTAAAAATGGGAAAAGTTCAACAACTTGCAAATGGAGCCATAATGAGATGCCGGTTTCTCTGGAAATGAACCATATTGGACCTTAACAATTATTATACCAGAAGAAAAGTTTAAGAACCAGAATATAAAATCTTATTGAGATATCTTTAATAATTCTTGGGTTACAGTCATGCAAACTTTGGCAAAAGAGTATTTTTGGCACTCAAACAGGTGTGTTCAATGCAACGGTTTTTATAGAGAAAAACGAGATGCATTTCTAGCAGGGATGGAAATTAGCACCCGCCACCAGCCAAATGCGGGTGATTTTGTGTTGTGGCGGGTAAACTCGCTTCACCTACCGGCCACCGTGGCGGGTAAATAAAAATAGCATACTGTTTCACCCGGACGGCGGACACTTTTAGAGGAGGCACACCTTCAAAAAAAATGCGTTGTGACGGGATGCGCATAAGAGCTTTATGCCGTCCGTTCTCTATTGGAGCTTTTCGTATTATAATACTTTTGCGCAGTTAAATTATTTATAGCGTTTCTTGTACTGTCCTATCAAGGCTATTAATAATCTAATGTATAGCACAGTAAGGGAGGCAGGACTCCTCTATCATATGTTGCTGCCTTCATTACTGTGCTATATATTTAAAAGAAATGTATTTTAATTTTGTAGTTTATATTTATAAATAAATACATTTACTTGTTTTCATTAATGTATTTTACAACAATACAAAGAGCAATGTGTAACATTTTACCAGATTTAGTCCTTCACATTCACTTTTATTTGTTCCACTAAATAATGTTATTTCACAAAATGTTTAGATTTTATAAAATTGTGCACTCATGATTTTTCTAGAATAACTTTTGCTGCTAAATTATCCACTAACCTAGTTTATAATATTATTTTTGTCATAGATTATGAATGGGTCTGTTTACACCTGCACGCCATGCATTTTCTCTGATCAGATATCTGATTTGTTTAAACGTTTCCATTTACACTTGGCCACGTAAATCTTCACAAAATGGATATAAATCCTATCTTCAATTCCCGCGCTGTATTTAAATTTAACGAAGTTCACGTCAATGAAATCAAAAGCTCTGCATTTTACCAGATCAAAGACCGCAATAGGAGCGCGCGCAGCATCAGCACTGGAGAGATAAACCTGTCTTATACTTGTAGTGAAGATGATTGTGTTGAGCGTCTGTGTCTTTCTTTCAGTTTCATTCGCGGCAGTTTGCGTGTCTGCGATGCTCAGCTACTCATCCGCGGTGAGGCTTGTTGCATTAGTGCAGTCATATCTGTCTAAAATGTCATATAGCCTAAAACACGGTCTCACACGTTTAATATTTTTACATTTTGGGAGGAGTAAAATTCATATACTGTATGTGGTTTCAACAACCAGATGCATTTATACATGTCCAGTTCATCTGGAATGCGGCCCAGACCACCTCCTGAAGTGTTTTGAGCGATCAGATATATATTACAAAATGCATGAAGTGACCAGATGTAAACAGCCCCTATATATATTTTCATGTTATTTTTCATTAAAATTAAGTTGTCTAGTAGATTGTGTTTAACACACAAAAGAGTGACACAGAAGTATAGAAACTCTATATTGATAAAAAAAAAAAAAAAAAAAGAATTTTCTGGATCTGAAAAAATGGTATCGTTGCATCCCTAATGAAAATGTCAGTATTTCATTGAGACTTGAGATTAAATAAACTGCTTAAGTATTGTCGATCTTGTAGTATTAATTTTCACATGCAGTTACACATTGTCGGTTAAAAACAAGAAAGTGGCTGGTAAAAACATTGAGTGGCTGGTAGATTTTGAAATCCACCAGCCACAGTGGCTGGTGGACAAAAAAGTTAATTTCCATCCCTGATTTCTAGTTTCAACATTATTTGTTCTTCAGATGTTTGTCTTTAATTACAGTAAATATCAGCTGAATGCAAAGTAACCCACATTTGGTTTTTGACCATTAAAAATGGGAAAAATTCAACAACTTGAGCCGTAATGAGATCCCAATATCTCTGGAAATGAACCTTAAAAAAAACGGAGACCAAAGGAAAAGTTTATGAATAATTAGAACCTAAAATCATACTGAGATATCTTTAATACTTCTAGAGTTACAGCTATGCAGACTTTGGGAAAATAATATTTTTCTCACTCAAGCAGGTATGATTTATGCATTTCTTTTGATAGCGAGAAATGAGATATATTTCTAGTTTCAACATGATTTGTTCTTCAGACGTTCCTCTTTACATACAATAAATATGATCTGTATGCAAAGTTGGTTTTCCACCACTGAAGATGTGTACAACTGAGCCACATTGAGATCCTAATATCTCTGGAAATAAACCATTAAAGGGCCTTAAAAATGAAGAAGCTGAAGGAAAAGTTTGTTGAGAACCAAAATCTAAAAGGATATGATATCTTTTAAGATCCTTCTTCAGTTACAGCCATGCAAACTTTGGGGGGGGGAGACAAAAAGCACTTTTTCTTCATGTTTGAAGTGCCAGCATTGGCACATAATGCAACACAGATTGCAAAAGTCAACAGATTTGACTAATAGAGCTACTAATCTCTGGGTAAAAATAACATTACGATGCTGCCATCTTTCTGAACTCATTTTATCCTCCTGTAATTTCTCAGATGAAACAATCCTCCTCTACACAATAGTGCATTACTCCAGTGTTAATTTTGACAGCAAATTTTGATTTAGTTTTAGTAATAGTCTTTTGACTAAAATGCCATTTAGTTTTAGTCATATTTTAGTCATCTGAATTGTTTTTAGTTTTAGTCTAGTTTTAGTCGACTAAATATCATACAATTTTAGTCGACTAAATCTACAGTAAATTGAATCGGCTAAAATCTAATGGGTTTAGTTACAGTGCATTTATTAGCATTTCTCTAAAATTTCCAAACTCATTAGGCTATATAGGTTTGATATTGTTTTTTTATCATGATAGACTGTAATTTAACGCCGGTGACACAACATGCCTTTGTTAAAATTAAATAAAACCACTTCTCATAAAGAACAAGAACATGGTCTTCTTTTTAATACCAATGGTTATATAGGCTAATTATGCTTTTTTTTAATAACAATTTGTTTACCATATTCTTCATTCTTTCAAGCAGACATATTTATTTCTATAAATAAATTTAGATTAATCTTTAGGGCTACTAGAGTTTTTCAGTCAAGAGCAGCGAGTGATTGTATGTCTTTCTTCTTTGCTTGATTAACATCAATAGTGACTTAATTAGGCTGCTGTCCCTTTAAGACCGAATGCACGGTGAAGGATGCAAAGTGCTGATACACGTTCTCCCTACTGTTTACGTTCACAGCTGTGTTTACGTGAATACTCGTCAAACCGGACATTTCGACATCATTTTGTGTGTATTTCTCCGTTCATGCGACGTGAAAGAGTACTCACGCGCTTCAGTGTCTGCGCTCAGAAAACCGGATTGAATTGAGTTCTCTCACGTCGTCAGATTTATGCATATGTCTGCTCTTCTCTGACTCACACATATTGACATTTTTGAGTGTTTTATGCGCCGTGCAGCACGTGTATTTTAGCTTATGTCCCGCCGTATGTTCATATGTTCGCATCTAACCTTCTATGCAGCAGATTCGTTCTGAATTAATCTCGTCCCAAATCGTCCCTCCCTAACATTTTCGTCTCGTTTTTATTGGTTGACGAAAATGTCAATAGATTTGCGTCATCATTTTTGTCATTCAAAAAGAGTTTTCGTTCGTTATCGTCTCGTTGTCGTCAGTGAAATAAAATTTCGTCAATGAAATTAACACTGGTCAATTCTCATCCATTGCATTTAATATTTTGGCTTTGATCAGTCTGTAATGTTTGTCTTTCTTCAGAAAAAACTACCAAAATGAATAATTTTAGCCGGGGGAGTGTGTGAAGTGGCTTGATTAGATGTGTGTGTGTGTGTGTGTGTGTGTGTGTGTGTGTGTGTGTGTGTGTGTGTGCGGGTTTATGTGGTTTATGAGGACACAAATTTGTATAATAACATGGGTATGACAGAGGTATTACAATATGAAGGTGTTTTATGAGGACACTGCCTATGTCCCCGTAATTCAAAAGGCTTAAAAAACATACTAAATGGTGTTTTTTTGAAAATCTAAAGATGCACACAGTCTCCTGTGAGGGCTAAGTTTAGGTGTAGGGTAGGTGTAGGGCAATAGCACATACAGTTTGTTCAGTATAAAAACCATTACGCCTATGGAGAGTCCCCGTAAACCACAAAAACCAACATGTGTGTGTGTGTGTGTTCTTGCAGCCACGCGCAGCACGGCGTCCATCGTGTCGGAGGTCATGATGTACGTGACCATCATCGGCCTGCAGCTCTGGCTCCTGGTGGAGATGATCTACTGCTACAGGAAGATCGCGGCGGCCGGAGAGGAAGCGCTCAGAGCCAGCGCGTCAGTAACACACCTCACACACAAACACAGCCAGTGCTGGGAAAGACTCAGTTAACTCAATCTAAAAATAAACTTACTGAAATAATATTAGAAATCTTTTATTTCAACTAGTGGCCAAGGCAACATTGTCATTTAGTTTAACTAAATCTGAAAAAATAAACATTTAAAACTATATACGTAGACATACATATATATATAATATATACACGCGTGTAAAACACCATTACCTACAAAAAAGTCTCCCGGTATGAAATCCCAAACCTAACAGGAAGTCCGTTATTTTGAATTTCCTGTATGATTTTTTGTGCAGTTTTTGTCATTTTCAGGCCTCGTACTTTAACTCCTCCTCCTACAGTTTTATTCACATCATCTTCAAACTACATTTACATGTCTAAAGCCTCGTGCATTAAAACACTCCAGCAAATGAACACAATACCATTAGAAGAACATATTGAAGACGTAAAATAAGTGCTTATGAGTGTATACATCATTTTCAAAATACATGATACCTTGGCGAATATAATCGAAAACAGTTGTTTATGTCTCACGTCAACATAAACTGTTAAGAAATAATCATGATGAGGTTGAGCTCCTTTTAATCGGGAGAATTTGCTGAAAATAATGATGTGCAATTTTCCATCTAAACGTCTACAAACCTAAAACCTGCTCTCTTGGCTACTTTTTTCTATGTATGTATTTATTTATGTATTTTTTGCTCTAACAAGAATATATATATATATAACTATATATAACTATGATTTAAAATAAAAATGAAAAATATGAAGAAAATTTTTTTTTTCAAAATATTAATAAAAATTGTAATAATACCTCAATGACATAAGACACAATATTTGACTAAAGATGTATGTGACATTTCGACCTAAAATCACATCCATGTTATTTGTCAAAATAATCTAAAAATAAAATCAAGTATTTTTCTACAACAACAACAACAAAAAAATCATTAAATTATTATTAAACACTTAAATTTCACAGGACTGAAGGTATTGTTCACTCATTATCTTGACTATATATAATTATTAAATTCAAATTTACAGGTCTAAATGTATTGTTTACTCATTATTTTTAATTAAAACTACATTTTTCATGACTTAAAATAGGAAAATAAAATATAAAAAACTTTATTTCAGCTAGTTGCCAATCAATATTTCTCGGTTTCAATTAGTTTTGCTTTATGTAACTAAAATATCTAGAACTAAAATGTCTAGAAATGTAAAATAAAACTGCTAAAAATGACAAAAACACACAACAAAATTATTAAAACTAACTAAAATGAAAATAAAGTGGAGAATGTAAAAATAATAATTGATTCGATTCAAACTGATTTAAATTATTGTTTAAATCAGATGGTTTTCGATCACTTCTTTCAATATTCAGCAATAAATATAATAATTATTAAATTAAATTGCACAGGATCAAAAGTAATAGTTTACTGAAACTAAAATGAAGAAAAACACATTTTTATAACTTCAAAAATTTCAACGTTTCTCGTTTTTATTTCATTTTGATGCACTAAAATATCTGAAACTAAAACTGAAATAAAAACGAATAAAACTAAAATAAACAAAAACTACTAAAATGACAAAAACACATTTTTATAACTTCAAACAAAACAAAAAAATCATGTTTTTTTTATTTAATTTTGATGCACTAAAATATCTGAAACTAAAAATGAATAAAACTAAAATAAACAAAAATGACAAAAACAACGAAATGACAAAAAAAATTACTATAAAAATAACAAATATTGTTAAAAACACAATAGCATCTCAATAACACTAAAACATCTTCAAGAGCTTTTGTGATGTATTGTCCTTCAGGAGATGTTTGTTTTGTGTCTCAGTGCGGAGTATCTGGCGATCGCGTCCGAGAGCAAAGACAACTGCGCCGGCGTCCAGGTAGCAGAATGAGTCAACTAGCACAGGTGAGTTAACCAGCAGTCCTAACTAGTCCTGGTTTCCCCTGGTTTCTCTTTCCAACCGCTCTCTTCTTTCCCGTCCGCAGGTCTCTCCGGGACGCTCTTCCTTCTGAACTGCTGTCACTGTCTCTGTTTTTATAAGCGTTTCGTACCTCTTCCTCCGCATGACCTTTATATGCTATGCATGGATCCACGGCAATACTCCAGCCGTCCAATAGAGACGCAATACACTGATTCTGCACTAGAGATCAGTAAAGAGCAAGCAATCTTTGTTGATCTTGCCACACATCCATGTCTATATCTATATGTATACTACACATAAGACCATCTGAGAGCCGAACGCCATGCAATGCTAGGGTTGCATGAGCTGAACGTGAATGCAAACGCAATTTCTATACGTTTCTACACTGAGCTCGAGAGACTCGTAGTTGTTGTGCAATATGAGAATCAAACTAGCTCTTCGATGTAGCAAGCACTCGTGTGAAATGCATTGTGGGTAAGCGCATTAAGACACCCGATCGCTGTTTTAACGATCTGCAGACGTTCAATGCCAGGATCCTACTCGCCCCAGATACGATGCACCTGATCTAATGTGAGGATCTGTGGGAAACGCAGCAGTGAATGCTGGGAAACGCAGGGCTGGCGGAGAGAGATGTGCAAATTAAACGAGCTCAAGTGAATTCTGTGGACTCTTTCATTTGTGAGCGGAAGCGGTGTGGATGCTAGGTTTGTTTGCGCTATTTAACGCCTTTGTTAACGAGAACTAACTGAGCTTTGTTTAGAACGCACACTTCATACACGATACTCGTTCAAGCGCTTGGCATCAAATATACAAATATTAAAGAATTTAAAAGAATCCTAGCATGATTCAGACATATTAACAGTATTTTAAAAGTCATAACAGATTATTAAGACCGTATTATGTATAAATACAATTATGTATAGTTGTATAAACTGATATAAAGTACTGTACTTTATGGATTATTATTGCACTTTACATTGTAGGTTGCTCTAATGTTATCTCGTTGTTATTTATGACAATGACAATAAAGAAATTAGTTGTAAAATTGTACATTTTACACAGTTGATGATATGTTACATTATATAGATATATATATAACATTAAATGTCATGAATATAATTTATCATACAAAATATAATTTTACAGTTGTTAGTTTTATTACACTTAAAAAATGGTGTAGAAACAATTTTAGTTGTAAGACAAATTTAAGCATGTAAAAATAATCATAAATCTGATTAAGTCATAAATTAGCAGTATTTTAAAATAATTAATCAATAAATAATAGATACTGAATGAATAAATAATCATAACATGATAAAGACATAATTAGCAGCATTTAAAAATAATCGTAAAATAATAATAATAATAATAACAGATGTTTAATACAAAATTAATAGTATATAAAATAATCTTAAAATTATCGTTACAGATGATTAAGAAAAAAACGACACATATATATATGTGTGTGTGTATATGTATATGTATATATGTATATATATATATATATATATATATATATATATATATATATATATATATATATATATATATATATATATATATATATATATATATACACACACATACATACTGTATACATATAAAAAAAATCATAACCGGATTCTGACAAAATTAACAGCATATAAAATAATCATAACAGATGATGAAATAAAATTACCAAAAACATAAAGCTTTACATAAAAATTAGTTTAGAATGTAATAATAACAAGTATATGCTGCAGTGCAATAAATGTGTTTCAAAGCATTTATTAATTATGGTTAATTTCTCTAATGGTTTAAAGACTGCATGAACTAATGTTAATGTATTTATCTCAGTTTATTTATACATTATACTGTAAACACTTTAATTACACTAACTCATTTTTTATTATTGTTAAATGAATGGTTGAAAGAAACATTTCTGTTTGATTCTGTAGAGTTTTTAATTTATAAACATAAATCTCAGACAATACAGTTAATATTAAAGAAGCACGTTTCACTCAATGGATACAAAATGGTTTTTAATCTCACTTTTTTCTTGCAATTCTGACTTTCTTGATAAAATACAAATAAAGTTAATGAAATAAATGTTTTTACAGCATGATTAGTGTTGATGCATAAATATACTGTTATTATAAACTTGCAATTCTGAGAAAAAAGTTAGAATTTTAAGACAAAAAAACTTTTTATTTCTACTTTTCTACATAATTCAGGGAAAAAAGTCAGAATTGCAAATATAAAAAATCACAATTACCTTTTTCTTTTTAAACCTGTGTGGAAACAAGTTTCTATACAATACAGAACATAAAGGATGCAAACATATCAACATATTTAATAATATTTCATAATAAACAGTATTGCTGAAGAATTCTATTATTATTGCTGAGCACAGAATGCATATTTTCTGTAAGCAGGAAGCAGTCTGATGAAGCACTACATTGGCAAACGTGAGTATGGTATCCCATAATGCAATGCAGTCGACCCGAGCTTGACGAATGAGCAGGTAATTGAGCTATCAGTAAGCCCCGCCCCTCGAACACAGACTAGCCAATGGCAGTCGAGTATCCGTTGCACTGGGAGCAGGTTTCAGCTCCATAGAGAAACATTGGAAGATCTGAAGCGCGCATCGGTTTTATGGTGTTTATGCTTCAAAAATAATAAAACGATGCGTCTGGGGTACTTATAACACTGATTCCAGGTATCCTGAGAGGATGGGCGATATCATTTACTTTATTACATTATCTAAACCCAAACAAAACAGAGCAAAATGTCCGTAAGTATTCAACCCCAATACAAATGAAGACAAAATCGTTCATTTTCTGCTTGTCATGCACTCATTAAGTTACAATCTTCATCTGCTCGAGCACGTTAATGTTATCTTGTGCTTCAGCGAGGTATCTCTGACTAAAACTAGCTAATGTTAAAGTTAGTGAGTCTATGTTAACGTACAAACCTAATGTTCTCGCGTCTTGTACAGTGTAGGGCAAAAACACATAAACTAAGGGTGTCTCTTCATATTAAACTGGTTAAATGTACATTAATTTATACATGAACAGTGTTGATCCTGCATGTTGTCATCCGCGATCGTAATATGAGACTTCTCCCGCTTGCATTGGGCGCTTTCGCACCGCAGGAACCTTTTCATAGCACCCGAACTAATTGTGGAACTACCCACTTTTTGTCGTGACCTGCTGACAAAAAGAGAAAACAACAGAAGAAAACAACAGAAGACACAACATCAGAGAGACTGCAGCAACAACCAACATCTGTATGAATCACAATAAATTCTAAATGTTAAATGTTATTGAGCAGCACACATAACTAATATTACAAAATAAGTTTTGAAGCAACAGCAGATCAAGACAATGTGTGTCTGTGAGCACCTGTTTTTATACCAATGTGAATGCTTGAGTGTACACCTGTGTGTGTGAGCGCGCTTGTGTTCATAAGGTTCCTCCATGTAAATGTTTAATAGTGTGTGTGGGGAACAACAGCCCCATCCCGCAAGGCATGAAGCAGGCATGGAAAAGACCCGGGCCCCAAACATCCGGAGGCCCCCCAGGGCACGGGACCCCCAGGAGAACCACCGCAGGGACAACCGCGGCCTCCACCCAGAAAAGGGCAGAGGAGAGCCCGAAGGCGGGACCTCCGACAGCCACAGTGTAGACGCCCCAGGGTGCCGTGGAGGCAAGCCCGCAGGCTCCACCGGCAGCCGACCACACCAGGGCGGACCGGGCCCTGGGCCCGGAGACCCAAAGGCCCCCCACCCCCCAATCGGGGCCCAGCAAGGCCAGTAGGGTCAGGCCCCGCCAAGCGACCGCCGAGAGCGGGCCGGCGCTCACCCGAGCATCCTGCCCCGGCGCGAGAAACCACCAACGCACCGGCGGCATCCTCCACCGGCAGGGCATGGTGGTGGGGTGGGGGTCGACTAAGATGATGAGTGAGGCGGAGTCTATGATTTAAAACGCTGTGTAAACACATACTGTGTAAACATTGTATCAACTTATATTTCGCAAGAATGGATGTAAATAAAGTTTACAAAACAAAATATGTGTTTAATCTGTCTATTTGTGCTGATAATCACCTTGCTGCAGAACATAATGATGAGATAGCAGCTGTTAAAAAATTGCGACGTCTTTAATCCCAAAAAGGTATTTTTAACCAAAATAAGAGAAACGTAAGTATATGTAATTAATGTAGTATATATGGCTTATGCAGTCATAAGAAAGCATGGACAGACAAAAATAGTGTACCATTTAAAATGATTTATTGAACAAAGCACATACAGTAACGTTACTGCTTTGGTTTTTTAGTCCTCCTTTCCGATCTTTCACTCGCTTGACGTATACGTCGACATGTCCGTTATTGTGAAACCCGCGAGACACAACATAAACACCGCGTCCTCATCCTCCTGTTGTTAACGTCGTCGTTCTTCTTTGTTTACGTTGTTGAACGCCGCACAAATGACGTCGCTGTCGACCGGCTTACGTCACCTCCTAGCACCCGCTGTCGGTGCGAATGCAACACTTTAAATAGTACTGAGAAATAGCTTGCGCTAAATCGTCCCAGTACTTTAGAACTGTACTTTTAGTTCTGGAGCTAAAGCGGTGCGAAAGGGGCTATTGTGATCTGTAAACCCTGGCTTCCAGTTACCCTCCGTATTTATTGTTTAATATTTTATAAATCCCTCCATGGAATATTTTATTCCCATTTGGTGGCCTTCTGTGTCCAAAATTGTGCAAAAGCATCATGAGGTTTTCACGCTGACCGCTCTCACTGCAAGAGCATGAGCAACGCTGTTTGTCCAGCAACAGTAACTAAGGGGGCGGGTAGATCAACAGTAACTAAGGGGGGCGGGGCTTACCGATAGATCAACAGTAACTAAGGGGGGGCGTGGCTTACCGATAGATCAACATTAACGAAGGGGGGCGGGGCTTACCGATAGATCAACAGTAACTAAGGGGGATGGGGCTTACCGATAGATCAACAGTAACTAAGGGGGGCGGGGCTTACCGATAGATCAACAGTAACTAAGGGGGGCGGGGCTTACCGATAGATCAACAGTAACTAAGGGGGGCGGGGCTTATCCGATAGATCAACAGTAACTAAGGGGGGCGGGGCTTATCCGATAGATCAACAGTAACTAAGGGGGGCGGGGCTTATCCGATAGATCAACAGTAACTAAGGGGGGCGGGGCTTATCCGATAGATCAACAGTAACTAAGGGGGGCGGGGCTTATCCGATAGATCAACAGTAACTAAGGGGGGCGGGGCTTACCGATAGATCAACAGTAACTAAGGGGGGCTGGGCTTACCGATAGATCAACAGTAACTAAGGGGGGGCGGGGCTTACCGATAAATCAACAGTAACTAAGGGGGGCAGGGCTTACCGATAGATCAACAGTAACTAAGGGGGGCGGGGCTTACCGATAGATCAACATTAACTAAGGGGGGCGGGGCTTACCGATAGATCAACAGTAACTAAGGGGGGCGGGGCTTACCGATAGATCAACAGTAACTAAGGGGGGCGGGGCTTACCGATAGATCAACAGTAACTAAGGGGGGCGGGGCTTATCCGATAGATCAACAGTAACTAAGGGGGGCGGGGCTTATCCGATAGATCAACAGTAACTAAGGGGGGCGGGGCTTATCCGATAGATCAACAGTAACTAAGGGGGGCGGGGCTTACCGATAGATCGACAGTAACTTAAGTTAAATACAGTAAAATTAAATTAATTAATTAAAAAAATAAATAAATAAATAAATAAATATAAAAAAAAAAAAAAAAAAGGCTGTGAATGATGATAGCATAGCTACACATACGTACTGTCATGTGTTATCTGTGTTACTGACAGGCCGGGGAAAAAAACAAACAAAAAAAAAAAAAAACATATTTCTGCCTCATCATTTGACCAAAATCCACACTGGAACACAGTCAGAAGTTATTACAAACACTCAATAGTGATTAACAGTGACAGTCAAGTAGAAGTGTTGTATTCATTCTCATTAATTATCATGTGTAGCTTGAAGCTAATTGTAATTGCTCCGTTTCTCATATATGATTATATTTCATTATGTATTTTATGAAATCACATAAGTTTGTAAGAAACTGTTTAATTTTCCAAAAAGATGTTTAATTATAGTAATATAATGTAGCACATGGTGATCAGAGGGATGTAAAGCCAGAGTAAAGTAAAGCCACAACTTACACAACAGTGCTCAGATCATCTTTTTTCCTGACAAAATCAATATAATGCAATATTTCTATCTGCTGAATGTAAGCTTTTCCATATTCCAAGCTTGCCTGCTGCACTGAGACATCACATACATGTGTGAGTCATAAATCTAGGAATTATTTGATTGTTGGATTTTAAATCAGCGGGTCGAGGCATCAAAAGTAACTTAGCTGTTTTATGGATAGTAACTGTAATATTATTACTGAAATCTTATTAGTAATTAGTTACACTACAAGTTACTGCAAAACGTAATATTATTACAGTAACTAGTTACTGCCCAACACTGCTCCTTACAATTTGATTTCATCTTGAAAAGTCCATTATATTTTTATTTTATCTTATGCACATGGTAAACAGAAGCTCAAACGTGTGTGCCTGATGTGAGAACCAATGGTCATTGTTTTCATGCATCAAGCACACACATTTCTACTTCAGATATGACTTCAGGTAAATGTCTGGCTTCAAAAGTTCACCATCAAATCTGAGGAAGCATATTGAGGTAGCAAAGTTGCATTTTCTCAAAAAAAGTTAATTCACTATTCGTTCTGTTTTGATAGAGCCATTAGCTGTGTAATATATTAGATGAATGCACAAGATTGAGTGCAAATAATATCAGTGATGAGAATTTAAATACAATAAATATTTTTGTGGGAATATTCTTTTAATAAAAATCTCCAAAAGTGTTTAAATAAACATTGTATGTTAATTTAATTGGAATTCATGTTTAGTGATGTTCTTACCAGGTAGTGGATAATTAGTATTTATAATATGTCATTATATGACACATTGAGTAGGAATTAGGACTGTCAATGATGATTTTTTAAAAATCTTAATTACATGATTTGATCATTAATTAATCTAATTAGTCGCAAATAATCATTTATCGATATTTGCTGAGAAAAAAACTCTAAATGCCCCAAATAAACTATTAAAAGATTAATTATCCTTTTAGACAGTGACGTTGAATAGACAACACACACAAAAAGTGGCCTTTCAAAGCGTTAATGTTGTAATTCTATGACTCTCCTCATTAATTCAACATATTCTTATTCCGTCTGGAATATATTTCTAACCTCTGCATCACATCTTGCTCTTCAAAGAGATAATTCACCCAAAAATGAAAATTATCTCATCATTTACTGACACTCATGTCATCCCAGTTGTTTATGACTTTCTTTCTTAAGATGAACACAAGCAAAGATTTTTAGTCCAGATAATGCAAGTGGACATAACCACTTCAGAAACCACACAAAATTAACATGACGGTCAAGTTTAAAATATTAGTATTTGTATCCTTCTTACATATCATTTCACTTAAGAAGACACTGATTCATTGGTGGGGGCTGGGGCTGGGGCTGCAGCTGCGGCGGCGGTCCCGCCATGGCCGCCAGAGCTCCCCGCTCCACCGTGGGTCCCGGAACGGGCACCGCCCTGGAGGCCTCCTGTCCTGTCCTGTCTCCGTGTCCCTTGAGGCCTCCAGAGCACCCACCCCCCCCCTCCCCGTTGGATGGTGTATGGCGCGGGACGTGCCGTTCGGGAGGGGGGAGTAACTGTCAGACCAGTGTTCCCATGTCCTGTGTTTCCCTCCCTCTTGTGCCCTTATTTGGTTATTTTCCTGTTCTTGTTTAGTTAATTTGATTATTGCTAGCACCTGTTTTAGTTCGTTTTGATTAACTCCTATGTGTTTATAAGTCCTGAGTTCTCCCTTAGTCTTTGTCCGTCCACTCGTCTTTTTACGTTGTGTTGCCCGTCTGGCTTTGTTTATAATTTGTTATTAAACCAAGAAGCATTGGTGAACTGTAAAAAAAAAAAAAAAAAAAGATCGACAGTAACTAAGGGGGGCGGGGCTTACCGATAGATCGACAGTAACTAAGGGGGGCGGGGCTTACCAATAGATCAACAGTAACTAAGGGGGGCGGGGCTTATCCGATAGATCAACAGTAACTAAGGGGGGCGGGGCTTACCGATAGATCGACAGTAACTAAGGGGGGCGGGGCTTACCGATAGATCGACAGTAACTAAGGGGGGCGGGGCTTATCCGATAGATCAACAGTAACTAAGGGGGGCGGGGCTTATCCGATAGATCAACAGTAACTAAGGGGGGCGGGGCTTATCCGATAGATCAACAGTAACTAAGGGGGGCGGGGCTTATCCGATAGATCAACAGTAACTAAGGGGGCGGGGCTTACCGATAGATCGACAGTAACTAAGGGGGGTGGGGCTTACCGATAGATCAACAGTAACTAAGGGGGGCGGGGCTTATCCGATAGATCAACAGTACCTAAGGGGGGCGGGGCTTACCAATAGATCGACAGTAACTAAGGGGGGCGGGGCTTACCGATAGATCGACAGTAACTAAGGGGGGCGGGGCTTACCGATAGATCAACAGTAACTAAGGGGGGCGGGGCTTACCGAGAGCTCAATTGGACCTGTGATTTGATCAGACTGACAAACAAAAAAAGCATTGTTTGTTCATTAATAATTCATAATGGGACTTCACAGTGTAAATTACACCAGGTATTTTTGAAACCTTCATATTGTGCCGTTTCACTCAGAACACAGTTAGTTATAAATAGTACATTTTACACACAAATGCTATTTCAGTTTTTCTACTTCAAAACTTTAATTCAGTGATTCTTTGTGAAATTTACTACAAATGTTATGTTTATGTTTGAGTGGATGTTCATTTTTGTGGCTTTGCATGAATATCGAACACAAAACAGAGTTTTTTTGGCAATATTACAGGTGTGTTTCTCTGAAGGCTGTTTTCGTGTGAATATTGATAATCACCTGATATTATTTTCCTCTGCTCTCGATATGACTTTGAATGTAAAATCACCAGAATCAGAATTGATCCTCTGTCTGTCGGTGTGATGGATTCTGGGATGTTTGAGGTGCTTTAATTAGCCGCTCTGTTGATTGTGATCTGAGTGATGAGATCCTCCGTCACCAGAAACAATATCTGATGATCTCCGGTTCATTTCTGCTGTAATCACACACACTTCTCACAAAGTCTATTCAGAGAAATCAGAAGTAGCATTTTAATTGACTTTATATGTGTCCCTGGAGCACAAAAGCAGTCATCAGTAACACAGGTATATTTGTAGCAATAGCCAACAATACATTGTATGGGTCAAAATTATCCATTTTTCTTTTATGCCAAAAATCATTAGATATTAAGATCATGTTCCATGAAATATATCACTACCGTAAATATATCAAAACTTAATTTTTGATTAGTAATATGCATTGCTAAGAACTTCATTTGAACAACTTTAAAGGTGATTTTCTCAATATTTAGATTTTTTTGCTCCCTCAGATTCCAGATTTACAAATATTGTCCTATCATAACAAACCATACATCAATGGAAAGATTATTTATTCAGCTTTCAGATATGAATCAATTTCAAAAATTGACCGTTTTTGGTTTTATGGTCTGTTTTGTGCTCCAGGGTCACATATAAATATTATAGTTTATATTTATTATAATATTATTTAAATAAAATATAAATTATTGTAATTAAATTCCATAATTCCAGTTTCAATAGCTAATATTCTTGAGGGCTTC
>JALXFT010001666.1:70000-92500 GCA_023376895.1 Aspiorhynchus laticeps
AAGTTTTTATAAGTTGTAAATTTTACAGTAAATAAATATTACATTTGAGATACAGAATTATATATATAGCTCTCGGTGTGTGTGTAGATATATATAGATATATACAATTTATATTACACAATTTAATTTAGATATAATTTTCTGTTGTAAAGTTGTACATTAATATTTAATAAATGACAGAAACACTTAGTTGTAAATTTATATAAATTGAGAATTTTATACAGTTCATAAATATTACATTTGAGATGTAGAATTTTAATTTATCTTATATATTTATATATAAATATACATAAAATGAAATGTCATGTAAGTACAATTTATGTTACAAAATATAATTTGCTGTTGTAAATGTATATAAGTTGTATATTAATATTTAATAAATGACAAACATTTTTAGTTGTACATTTTTATAGATTGTGATTTTTACACAGTTAATAAATATTACATCTGAGTTTTAATTTATATTACATATTTATAAATAAATATAGACGGTTAAATGTCATGTAAATACAACGTATAATGCAAAATATAGTTTAGATATAATTTGAGTTGTAAATTTCAGTATGTTGTACATTAATATTTAATAAATGGTGTAGAAACTATTTTAGTTGTAAATTGATATACATTGTAAATTTTACACACATTTACAGTTAATGATATTTATAATATATTAGTTTGTTTTCATGTATTTATTCATATTTAATATATATATTTAAATATATAATTCAATGTAACAAATATAATTTTAATACAAATTTGAATATAATTTAGTTTTACAGTTGTGCATTTATATAAATTGTACATTTCTTTAATATAAATGTAATTTAGATATTATTTTACAGTTGTAAAATTACATAAATTGTACATTTCGTTTACATTTTCTTTTACAATTAAAAATGGTGTAGAAACAATTTTTTGGATCTAAATTTCTATAATCAGCAAATTTTCACACACACACATATATATATATATATATATATATCTAATATTTTTTATTTAAAAACGTTAAACTATATACTATAATTAAGTGTAATTTAAATGTTATTTTACAGTTGTAAAATTACATATTGTAAATTTATTTTACATTTTCTTTTTACATTAAATTTTTTACATTAATTTAAGATTTCAATCTACTGTAGAAATACACATACACACACTTAAATGTTGTAAATGTATATTTTTATTAAAAATTATAATTCACTGTAATATAAATAAATATATATTTATCATGTATATATTTATAAATAAATATATATATCTATATTTTAAATTAAAAATTTATATAATTAAATGTAATAATAATAAATATTATTTTACAGTTGTAAAATTACATAAATTGTAAATTTCCTTTACACATTTTTTACACTTAAAAATGGTGTAGAAACAATTTTACGGTTGTATATTTCTCAAATAACCATAAAGTCACGCATCAAATTAACTGTGAAGTTGAAAGACTGAAATATATTTATTTCTAAAACATATTCCAATAATCTTTGTTTTGTTTACAACTTCAAAAAATATCTTCTTTTAAAAAAAAAAAAATTTTTTTTACAGTGTAAAATAAAGATTGAGATCTGATGGATTCTGAATTGTGCGGATGGTTTATGTTTTGAGTGAATTCTGAGTAAATATTGAGCAAGTTATAGTTTTATTTCTGTGTGCATCAGTATATGGATGATGGGTCGTTGACTAGTTAAATCTGCTGGTTATCTGCTAGTTAATGCTGGTGTTGATGGTGAGCTGGTTGTGTTCAGAAGGAAAGCAGATCGTTGTGTGCTGATTAGCATTAATAACTCGTCACAGACTCGTTATGGGACTGAATTACTGTAAACTCGTTAGGAGCGTCTGATCCACTTTTAGCTGCTTTTACATGTCATTTACATAATTGTACAATTATAAAATAATATCTAAATTACATTTATATTAAAGGAATGTGTAAAAGAAATGTACAATTTACTTTATATAAATGCACAACTGTAAAATTAATTAAATTTTGTATTAAAAATTGTGTTACATTGAATTATATGCATGTATTTAAATTTAAAAATATATTAAATATGAATAAATACATGATATATTAAAAAAAAACTAATTTATTATAAACTTATAAATGTGTGTATAATTTACAATGTATATAAATTTACAGCTAAAATTGTTTCTACATAATTTATTAAATATTAATGTACAACTTACTGAAATTTACAACTGCAAATTATATCTAAACTATATTTTGCATTTACATGACATTTAATTGTGTATATTTATTTATAAATATATAAAATCAATTAAAATCCTATGAATATTTTTTTAATAATCAAAAAATTTGCACAATCTTATCTTAATATTAATCTGAATCTTTTCTCAAATTTATTAAAATTATTTATTAACTGTAAAAATCACAATCTATAAAAATGTACAACTAAAATTGTTTCTACACCATTTATTAAATATTAATGTACAACTTATATAAATGTACAACAGTAAATTATATCTAAATTATATTTTGTAATATAAATTGTATGTATATATATATATATAAAATTCTGTATCAAATGTGATATTAACTGTAAACTTTATGTTTGAGTTCTGTTTGCGGGAGCAGACTGTAATAAACACGACAGATATTTCAGAATTTTTAGTTATTAATTATTTATTTTCAAATGTCAGATATGTGTTGTGTGCTTTATAAGCGCACGCTGCTGAGAGAAACAATGAAGAGCTGATTTACTGACGTGCTTTAGATGCTGAGCCTCAAGTGTTGCAGTTTAAATTTTAATAATCAAAAATAAGTCAAAATTACAGCATCAAAGGAACTTGAAGTTTTGCCAGAAGCTTTTTTATTTTATTTTATTTTTTAAGATTTCAATCTACTGTAGAAATACACACACACACTTATACACACTTTTTTATTAAAAATTATAATTAACTGTAATGTAAATAAATATATATTTATCATGTATGTATTTATAAATAAATATTATATTTATATATATATATATAATTTTTAATTAAAATAAATATATAATTAAATGTAATAAATATAATTTAGATATTATTTTACAGTTGTAAAATTACGTAAATTGTAAATTTCTTTTACACTTAAAAATATTTTTTTTAAATAACCATAAAGAAATGACAAGTACAATTAACTGTAATATAAATAAATATACTTTTATTTTGTATATATTTATAAATTAATAAATATAAAATAAAATAATGATAGCCTTACAGTTGTAAATTTATGTAAATTGTACATTTTACATAAGTTTACAGTTGATGGTATACTGTATATTATAGTTGATATGTATATATATTTATATATGAAGAGTTTATTTGCAAAAACCGATAAACAATTTTTTTTTTTTAAATAATTAAATTAAAAAATAAATTTTTCCAAGTAAGTAAGTACATTTTACATAAGTTTACAGTTGATGGTATACTGTATATTATAGTTTATATATTATTTTTTTAATAAAAAACTATTTTTATTGCGCATTCCAAGTAATATCAATCAAACTGCAGTTGGGTTGTTTTGATTAAGTAATAATAACTTAAACAAATACAGGTAATTAAAGTTAATTGAAAGTATGTTTTTTTACATATTAAAAGTTTGTTTTATAGCAAAAGCAGATAACTCCACATTTCATGTGTTAGAGTTTAAACAAACACTGGTTTAATGTTAGTAATCTCTTTAGATGATGATGTAGACGCCTGATAAACGTTGTTGTTGTTGTTGTTATGATCATAGATTTATGGATGTGATTATACGGTTTTCTCTCATCATTGTAACACGCTGCTTTCTCGAGGATCCGTGAAAACATTTCAGCTTTTATTTTCATTTTTCACCCTGAAGAAGATATCACAGGTTCGTTAAGTTCTCCGTCCTCGATCACTTTTAGTCAGCTTTGATGAAACTCCTCTCAGAGTGAAAGTAGCTTGTCACCTGACCTGAATACTGCGTTCTGATTCGCTAGAATGCATTTATCGGCTTCTGTTCACAAACAACGGCTGTATCCGAAATCGCCCCCTATCCCCTCAAATAGTGCCATTTTAAGTGGTGTTCGAAACCATAGTGGATGTTCTCGAGTGCACTCATTCAATCCCACAATGCACTGCAAAGACGAGTGTACAACCGATGTAGGTTCGAGTTTTATTTGTCACATACACGACTAATACAGAGTGTGTATAACCAGCAGTGAACTGTGAGTGTACACTCAACGGCTAGAGAATACCCATAATGCACTGTGAGAGTCGCGCGCGTCTCGCCAGATGTCGTCGCCCGCAGCTGAATCATCCATTCATTTATATTAGAAGCACTCGTACACTGTGTAATACAACACAGGTACAAATTAATTGTAAATTGACTATTAGGGTTTATACATAATTTCCGTGAAAGAGTTCAAGATAAATCCTTCAATCTTACTACAGGAGCTGCCCGTATCAAATGATTATTAAACAGCAAGCAAACTATACACTCAGTGTCTGAATTCACTCACTCGTTCTCATTCACTCCTTCAAGTGAACTGTACGAGTGCACTAATGTAGGGAATAGTGAATGAGGGTATAGGGGGCGATTTCGGATACAGCCAACAAGAGCGCTTGTCACTTCTGCAGTAAAACCTGAACTCATGATGTCATGAAAGTGGACAATACACGCTTTTTTGACAAAACGTGTTTAGTGTTCAGATCACGCTATATGTGGAGAATAATGCACGGCGCATTTTTTTTTAAAGTGGCGTTTATCGGTTTTTGCAAATTAACTCATATATATATATAATGTAATGTAATTTAGATATAAATTTACAGTTTAAATTTATACACTATAATTTTACCTACATTAATAATTAAAGGGTTAGTTCACCCCAAAAATGAAAATTGTCATTAATTACTCGTTCCAAACCCGTAAGACCTTCGTTCATCTTCAGAACACTAATTAAGATATTTGTGATGAAATCCGAGAGCTTTCTGATCCTTCATAAACAGCAACACAACTCAAATGTTCCCAGACAATTTTACGAGAATGCTTATTGTGTGCAAAGAAAACAAAAATAACAATTTATTCAACAATTCTTCTCCTCGAGTTACTATCTTCCACCATTTTGGAGAGTATCACGACACGTGTGCGCACTTTCCCCTAGAGATGTAACGATGAACCACGAGTTAATTGAAAATCGATTCATATATGTGATGATTCAAATCAGTTGAGATGCTAAACAAATCATGATTCAGTTAGGGTTAGGAGTTTATATGAATGTGTCTCTGACTGTGCGTTCACACCAGACGCGACTTGCGCGAATAAATCGCGCTATTCGCACGTAGTTGGACGCTTGAACATTTTGAGTTTACTTGCTTCATTCGCGCATGAAATTCGCTTCATTTGCACGTGAAATTCGCTTCATTCGCGCGTGAAATTCGCTTCATTTGCACGTGAAATTCGCTTCATTCGCGCGTGAAATTCGCTTCATTCGCGCGTGAAATTTGCTTCATTCGCGCGTGAAATTCACTTCACAACAGACTGAATTCGCGTCATGGGAGGGGCTTCTGCCGGCGGCTCCGGTCTCGTTGGCTGACGTGGATTTTGTTTAGAGGCTAGTTGCACTTTATGTGCTATGGAAACACTGGACGCGTGTATTTCAGCCGAGAATGTAGTTGTTTAAAACTCAAATCTGTGGTTTATTTATAAAAACAGCTCCTATTTGAAAATGTGCGTCGCTGATTTCGTAGCCGTGAGCTCCACGCGATCACCGGGCGCTCGTGCTCATGTATCCCAAAGAGAGGAGCGTAACCTCGGCTAGTCCTTCTGACGTCTGCCGCTGGCTCTGATGTATCTGGATAAACATAAGATATAATTAGTTTTGGGTAAATCTAACAGGTGGTCTATCGTACAGCTCCGGGTATCCACATACAGCCTCCGCTCGTAATCACGTCACTATTAGAGCAAGCTCCTGATTGGTTAACGCGGCGCGAATATCCGCCAAAGTTCAGATTTTTCAACTCGCGCGGCAAACGCCCGAAACGCTCAATTCGCGCCGCGTCATTCGCGCGAACCGCGCCGCAGGATGTCTACCGCGTCTTTGCATTGACTTAACATGTAAATCACTCGCGCTTAACGCTTCATTCGCGTCTGGTGTGAACGCACCTTGAGGAGAACTGACTGTCGTTAGAAAAGTTTAGATGCTATTTTCTCTTTTCATCTTGCCTCTGTATAATGCATATTAAAGTTCATAAGTGCAGCGCTGCTTTGTTTACAGCCGTAACCAAGGAAACACTGTATCATTGGCTGTATCCGAAATCGCCCCCTATACCCTCATTCACTATTCCCTACATTAGTGCACTCGTACAGTTCACTTGAAGGAGTGAATGAGAACGAGTGAGTGAATTCAGACACTGAGTGTATAGTTTGCTTGCTGTTTAATAATCATTTGATACGGGCAGGTCCTGTAGTAAGATTGAAGGGTTTATCGTGAACTCTGTCACGGAAATTATGTATAAACCCTAATAGTCAATTTACAATTAATTTGTACCTGTGTTGTATTACACAGTGTACGAGTGCTTCTAATATAAATGAATGGATGATTCAGCTGCGGGCGACGACATCTGGCGAGACGCGCGCGACTCTCACAGTGCATTATGGGTATTCTCTAGAACAGGGGTTTTCAAACTTTTTTGTCAGCCGAACCCCTTTGACATAAATTATTTACTGAAAGTACCCCCTGATATTTTAAGTACATATTTCAATAATTTAATGGCACATTTGCATGTTTAACTTTAAAAACTATTTTTATCAGTTTTAAAGTTTCAGTAATATTTAAATTGCTATTGTTATTATTACACTCCGAAAATTATAAAAATTCATATTACTTTAATTTACAATGTATTACATTTTTTCCACAATACTTTTTTTTAAAAAAATACAGGGTTCTCCAAAAAGATAATTATTTTTATACATTTAAGATTTTACATTTACATGACAATTGTATAAACCTGTAACATTTATTTGCAAAAACGTTTTAATGTAATTTATTTTTATTAATTCGTTAATGGTATACACTCGTAGGCCAACTCACGAACCCCCTGCAATTCCCTCACGAACCACCAGGGGTTCACGAACCCCACTTTGGGAAACCCTGCTCCAGCCGTTGAGTGTACATCGGTTGTACACTCGTTTATGCGGTGCATTGTGGGATTGAATGAGTGCACTCGAGAACATCCACTATAGTTTCGAACACCACTTAAAGGGATAGGTCACTTTGAAATTAAAATGTGGTATCTATCACCTTACCCCAAGGGCATCCAAGATCTAGGTGTCTTTTTTTCTTCAGTAGATCCAATTTTGATGTTTTTAGGTCAAACCGTTCTAGTCTGTCAGTCATATAATGGCAGGTATAGGTCACTGTCTCTATAAGAGGGAAAAAGAACATGCACAGAGAAATCCAAATTAAACAATTCCCCATCGTAACTACACATTGATGGCCTAAGACACGAAACGAGTGGTTTGTGTGAGAAAACGAACAGTATTTATATCGTTTTTTACCTCTTGTACACAACCATGTCCAAGTGATCTGAGTGCACACACACATCCGGTGTGTGACGTGTGTGTGCGCGCGCCGGGGCGTCGGCGTCAACGCTTGACGGAGGGCGTGTCTGAATCGTGGTGCTGAATCGTGAACACGAAACTCATGGAGAAGAATTGCTGAATAAATTGTTATTATTGTTTCTTTGCGCACAAAAAGTATTCTCGTAGCTTCGTGAAATTACGACTGAGCCCCTGATGTCACATGGACCGCTTTACTGATGTATTTACTACATTTCTGGGAACATTTCAGTAGTGTAGCTGTCTATAGAGGCTCAGAAAGCTCTCGGATTTCATCTTAATTAGTGTTCTGAAGATGAACGAAGGTCTTACGGGTTTGGAACGACATGAGGGTGAGATATTAATGACAGAATTTACATTTTGGGGTGAACTATGCTTTTAATAATAATAGTTTATGCATTAAAATAATATATTACATTTAATTAAAATACATTTAAGTATATAATGCACTGTAGATTTTTTCTAATGTCTAATATATATATATATATATGTTATAGAATGTAATGTAATTTATATAGAGTAAATTCTGTTTTATGAAATGTAATTAGTGTAAGTGTGGAGTGTTGTTAGCGCTGGCGTGTTCAGATCAGGCCGGAGCGTTTATGTAAGAATCACACATCAGATCATCAATCACACTCCGCTGCAGATCTCTGCTCATTAATAAAGCTCGTTTAATGCAGTGATGGACAGAAAACCTCTCATAAAGCAAACCAAACATCATGTGTGACCCTCAGCGCTCTGCCTGATGGAAGAAGATGCAAATGATGTTCATAATGACGTGTTCATGACGAGGGTTTTCTTGCGGCTGATAGATGTTTGTGTGGTTTTATGTGAAGAACTCTGAGAGACGCTAATAGATGCAAATCTGTCCGCTCTGTTGAGCTTTGATTTCAATATGCTTAATGACTGTCTGCTTTAGTGAAGGATTCTTCTGATTGGTTAACACACTCTGCATGTTTGAATACTTGATTCTGATTGGTTGAGGTCAAATGTTCATGTTTATTATACATGATATTGGTTTGCATCAGTCTTTTAATAAAATAGTATGTCATTGTCAACCTAAATCAGGATCCAGGTTTTTAAAAGACTTAATATTTTAAAAATCTAATTTAATTTAGGTGCCAAATTTGGGTTGATCTAGTGTTTAATTTGAAATAAATAAATAATATTTTATTATATTGTTTAAATATTCTAAAAGAAATCCAGTCATCCTAAATCAGGATTTTATTTAGGTTGCGTTAATATTAAGTAATAATAATATTAAATAATATTTTTGTGATATTATTTAAGTCTTTTAATGACCAGGATCTTGATTTACAGTGACACAATATTTTATTAAAATACTTTAATATTATTTAAATATAATTTTATTAAAGACTTAAATAACATTACAAAATATAATTTAAGTGTTAATAAAGTCCTTCATAAAATGTTGTCAACGTAAATCAGAATTGTGTTAAAAGAACTTAAAGAATCTTATAATAATGTATTTTAATAATGTTATGTTAACTGAAATATGGTACAATATTATTGAAATATTATTTATGTGTTTTAATAAAATATTGTCAACCTAAATCAGGATCCAGGTTATTGAAACACTCAAATAATATTATGAATTTATTTAATATTATGAACATTATTGAAACACTCAAATATTATTTAAGTATTTTAAGAAACTTCTGTGTCAACCTAAATATTATAAAATATAATTTATATGTTATGTAAGTATTTTAATAAAATGTTATGGCAGCCTAAATCAGAATCCAGCGTATTAAAAGTCCTAAAAAAATATTTAAATATTATTTTTTTTAATAAAATATTACATCAACCTAAATTAGTATCCAGTCTATGAAAATACTCAAATAATATTATAAATTATATTTTAAATATTATTTAAGTATTTTAATAAAATACTGATGTTTATGTCAAACTAAATATTATGAAACGGTTCCAGACTCATTTTTCCCGCTGGTTGCTCTTTTATCTTTCTCAGTTGGTCGCACGAACACATGATTGCATTTTTAATATTTTTTATTTCTTGCTACAACATGGGATTAATCTATAGACTTGGTCAGCATTGCTGGGAACGCCCACAAAAACGTCATATCCGTTAATGCCGTGGCGGAAAACAAACCATGCGAATTAACGCGCGGAGTCCTTGTTAGGCGCTTGATCTTTACTTTTTATTATGATTTCGATTGATTTTTGCTTGATGCAATGCTGAAAAGTTGCTGTACCTCTAATAAGTAAAAAAAAAATGATCTGAAGATTTATTAACAGCCGAATAAACAGACGGAGGTAGCACAATCTGAGCGGGTAGCACACAACATCAGAACTCAGCAGTCACGGATATACAACGTATGAAACATATCAAGCTTAATATTCATATTTATATGCTCTCCAGACCTGTAATTAGTCCCGTCCTCACATCACAACCCAGTTCTGATGGGTTTACAGCAACCTTCACATCAAATAAACGTCACTCTCTGATATTTTGTGACGTAAATGTCATAATCTATTAAAACATTTATTTCATATTATTATACACAATCCCTTACGAAAATTAACAATGGTATTACTATAGTAAATGTAGGTTATAATAGGCTAACCGTGTTTTTATTACCAGTTGTAGCCTATAACCACAGTTTTACTACAAATACCATGGTTAAACTGTGGTTAGTGTAGCAAAACATGTTTATTTTATTTTTACCATGGTTTATAGTAGCCATGTTTTTTTGGTTGTACCACAGCTCATTTTCGTAAGGGATATTTTCATTTCATTTTACGGCGTGTATTTGTAAAAATGTCTTGGTTTAGCACACACACCACATAATGCTGTGCATTTCAAGGCACTTAAGGTGCGTTCACACCAGACGCGAATGAAGCGTTAAGCGCGAGTGATTTACATGTTAAGTCAATGCAAAGACGCGAATAGACATCCTGCGGCGCGGTTCGCACGAATGAGGCGGCGTGAATTGGGCGTTTGCCGCGCGAGTTGAAAAATCTGAACTTTGGCGGATATTCGCGCCGCGTTAACCAATCAGGAGCTTGCTCTAGTAGTGACGTGATTACGAGCGGAGGCTGTATGTGGATACCCGGAGCTGTACGATAGACCACCTGTTAGATTTACCCAAAACTAATTATATCTTATGTTTATCCAGATACATCAGAGCCAGCGGCAGATGTCAGAAGGACTAGCCGAGGTTACGCTCCTCTCTTTGGGATACATGAGCACGAGCGCCCGGTGATCGCGTGGAGCTCACGGCTACGAAATCAGTGACGCACATTTTCAAATAGGCGCCGTTTTTATAAATAAACCGCAGATTTGAGTTTTAAACAACTACATTCTCGGCTGAAATACACGCGTCCAGTGTTTCCATAGCACATAAAGTGCAACTAGCCTCTAAACAAAATCCACGTCAGCCAACGAGACTGGAGCCGCCGGCAGAAGCCCCGCCCATGACGCGAATTCAGTCTGTTGTGAAGCGAATTTCACGCGCGAATGAAGCGAGTAAACTCAAAATGTTCAAGCGTCCAACTACGCGCGAATAGCGCGATTTATTCGCGCAAGTCGCGTCTGGTGTGAACGCACAGTTAGACCTTTAATGTTACCTATGTTTTGTCAATGTTAAAATTATTTTTAATATATCAATAAAAAAGTATGACAGGCTTTTACTCTAGTCTTTATCACTTAAGCAAAACAAAACGACACGTTTACTTTCACAAGCCGTCACGTATAGGCTTGTAGTAAGCTGTCTCTTGCCTGGAGACGCAATCTGGTAACAAAAAGTGTCGGGAAAAGACACCTCTGGTTATTCCGTTGGGTCGTGTGTCCAGTCACAGATACCGTACGGACAGTCCGACCCAATACGGCTCGGTTTTTCGTCATATCTTACTCTGTCGAGCGGCAGAGATGATTTTATGTACACCATTCTGGGTCAACACCATGCTTTTCCAATGAGGGGGGTAAGGATCGTTATCCCCCACGCTGACTCCGCCCACACAGCTATGACGCGACACCGACCAAGTCTATGCATGTTGATGAACTTTTATCATAGTTTATAGTTATATGGAAACAAAAGTGGTTAACCCGTTGTTTTTCATCATTATTTGTGATTTGAATTTTGTGAACAAAATCCTACGATATACGCCGGGCTATACACCTTTCACTTTTTAAGCCTTGAAACAAAAAGATGATTCATTGTTATTCTTAATTAACCCTCTGGTTGTGTTCGGGTCAAATTGACCCGAAAAAGATTTTCTTTTTCCCGAAAATACTAGTTAACGTTATCGCATTGGACTCAAACTTACTGACTTTGTGCGCATAGGGTATAAGTACTTCTCACTAATTTTTTTAGATTTTTCTTAATTTTTTATTTCACCTAGTCACACTTGTTGTGTTCCCGGTCAAAAATGACCGGACTCTGATCAATTGCTTATAAATCTGTCATTATGCTATATTATCACCAAATATTGGATTCAATCTTTTTGTCAACTTGTTTTCTTTCATTTAGGGCTGGTTTTGTGTTTCTATTTGCATCTGATTAATCGTAGGCCTCATTTATCTGAGAGTAGGCACCTCATTTTTTGAGTGAAAAAAGCATTTTTTATGAATAATTTTTACAATATGAGATAAAAAATTATGAAAATTGGCACTGTTTATCACACTAGTGTGCTTTAATGTTTAATCAAGAAGTTTGCTTTTAAATGCTTTTATTTTGTACAAAATTGCACAAAGTCACACTTGTCAAAAATGGCCGGCCATTGAAAGTGAATGGGGAAGAATGAAAGTAAGAGAAACAACTAGTGTTCAGGAGAATGTTGTGCTTGCAAACATAAAGACCTTGGACCTGTGCGTGTGTGGATGCATGTATACTCACGCTGTCACACTCACACACACACACACACATACAAACTATTGTGAGTATTGCATCTATTTCATCCTACCCTGAACTGTATGCAATATGCTTTTATGAATCTGATATTATAACTCTTTCTTTCTTTCTCTCTCTCTCTCTCTCTCTCACACACACACACACACACACACACACACACGTTCAAACTGCCTTGTCTTTGGCCTGCATTGACTTCAAAATAATATTTTATTTTCCATCCTTCGACCAGAACGTTACATCAACTTCAGCTGGGTCCTCGAAATCAGAAGATTGCTCCACTTCAGTTGTTGCAAGGTTTTCAGCTTGTTCAGTGATGTTTTCCTCTTCCAATATATCTTGCAATGCATCTTCATTGTAAGATTCATCCTTGTCCCTTCCTCATGTGAATGACAAGCAAGGCACTGTGAGGCATTTGTATACTCTAGCATTTATTTGTAAACTTTCGTCTACTCTGTGAGAACACGAAAGCCTCAAAACCTATTGTCATAATGTTTTGTCTTGAATATGTGGTGAAAGAAAAGATTATTTTGAAGTCAATGCAGGCTAAAGACAAGGCAGTTTGAGCATGTGGTGTGTGTGTGTGTGTGTGAGAGAGAGAGTTATAATATCAGATTCATAAAAGCATATTGCATGCAGTTCAGGGTAGGATGAAATGGGTGTCATTCCAACCCAATCTCATGGCAATTCGTACATATTTTACGAGGTGGCTTATTCGTACGAATTCGTACGACCTCACTCGTACAAATTCATACAATTTTGCTAAATCGTACGTATTTTACAAGTTGCCAATTCATATGAATTTGTACGAAGGACCTACACCTAACTCCGCGGCAAAACCTACCCATCACTGGGGTTTAGACAAATTGTACTAAATCATACTAAATCGTACGAGTGAGGTCGTACGAATTAGCCACCTCGTAAAATATGTATGAATTGCCGTGAAATAGCGTTAGAAATTCCAGCCCGATCTCACGGCAATGACCTACACCTAACCCCGCCCCTAAACCTACCCGTCAGTGGGGTTTAGACAAATCGTACTAAATCGTACGAGTGAGGTCGTACGAATTCGTACGAATTAGCCACCTCGTAAAATACATACGAATTGCCGTGAGATAGCGTTGGTAATTCTCACAATAGTTTGTATGCATAGATGTGTGTGTGTGTGTGTGTGTGTGTGTGTGTGTGAGTGTGACAGCGTGAGTATACATGCATCCACACACGCACAGGTCCAAGGTCTTTATGTTTGCAAGCACAACATTCTCCTGAACACTAGTTGTTTCTCTTACTTTCATTCTTCCCCATTCACTTTCAATGGCCGGCCATTTTTGACAAGTGTGACTTTTTGCAATTTTGTACAAAATAAAAGCATTTAAAAGCAAACTTCTTGATTAAACATTAAAGCACACTAGTGTGATAAACAGTGCCAATTTTCATAATTTTATATCTCATATTGTGAAAATTATTCATAAAAAATGATTTTTTCACTCAAAAAATTAGGTGCCTACTTTCGGATAAATGAGGCTAACGATTAATCAGATGCAAATAGAAACACAAAACCAGTCCTAAATGAAAGAAAACAAGTTGACAAAAAGATTGAATCCAATATTTAGTGATAATATAACATAATGACAGATTTATAAGCAATTGATCGGAGTCCGGCCATTTTTGACCGGGAACACCACAAGTGTGACTTTTTGCAATTTTGTGCAAAATAAAAGCATTTAAAAGCAAACTTCCTGATTAATCATTAAAGTACACTAGTGTGAGAAACAGTGCAAATTTTCATAATTTTTTATCTCATATTGTGAAAATTATTCATAAAAAATTATTTTTTCACTCAAAAAATGAGGTGCCTACTTTCGGATAAATGAGGCTAACGATTAATCAGATGCGAATAGAAACACAAAACCAGTCCTAAATGAAAGAAAACAAGTTGACAAAAAGATTGAATCCAATATTTAGTGATAATATAACATAATGACAGATTTATAAGCAATTGATCGGAGTCCGGTCATTTTTGACCGGGAACACCACAAGTGTGACTTTTTGCAATTTTGTGCAAAATAAAAGCATTTAAAAGCAAACTTCCTGATTAATCATTAAAGTACACTAGTGTGAGAAACAGTGCAAATTTTCATAATTTTTTATCTCATATTGTGAAAATTATTCATAAAAAATGCTTTTTTCACTCAAAAAATGAGGTGCCTACTTTCGGATAAATGAGGCTAACGATTAATCAGATGCGAATAGAAACACAAAACCAGTCCTAAATGAAAGAAAACAAGTTGACAAAAAGAATGAATCCAATATTTAGTGATAATATAGCATAATGACAGATTTATAAGCAGTTGTTTGGAGTCCGGTCATTTTTGACCGGGAACACAACAAGAGTGACAGGAGTCCGAACACAACCAGAGGGTTAAAAAGCACAACAATGATAAAACAGTAAGATATAATGACAAACTAGCTTACATAACGTTTATTAAAGTCCCCCTGTAGTGAAAATCAAGTTTTGTATGTTGTTTATTTGTTTATTTATGTGGTGTTTTTAAAGGGATAGTTCACTTTGAAATTAAAATGTGGTATCTATCACCTTACCCCAAGGGCATCCAAGATGTAGGTGTCTCTTTTTCTTCAGTAGATCCAATTTTGATATTTTTAGGTCAAACCGTTCTAGTCTGTCAGTCATATAATGGCAGGTATAGGTCACTGTCTCTATAAGAGGTAAAAAGAACATGCACAGAGAAATCCAAATTAAACAATTCCCCATCGTAACTACACATTGATGGCCTAAGACACGAAACGAGCGGTTTGTGTGAGAAAACCAACAGTATTTATATCGTTTTTTACCTCTTGTACACAACCATGTCCAAGTGATCTGAGTGCACACACACATCCGGTGTGTGACGTGTGTGTGCGCGCTCTGGCTTACGCTGCATTCACACGGGGCGTCAACGTCAACGCTTGACGGAGGGCGTGTCTGAAGCGTGGTGCTATACCTCCCTCCCACCCGCTCCTGCCTTTTCCTCCACTGTCGTCTGGCAGCCCCTCTGCTCGCCCTCTGCCCACTATCAGCACGGTGCGAGCTCCGTGGGACTGCCATCCTCCAGCGTCGCCGTGGCTGGAGTATCCCTTGACTCCACCTCCAGCCTCTAAGCACCGGACTCCGCCTCGACCCGTCGGCTCCACCATGGCTCCTAGCTCCCTCCTCTCCGCCGTGGCCCGGCAGTCCTCTGGCTCCGCCTTGGTCTGGTGTCGACCATCCTGCGCCTCGGGACTCCACTCCTCCGGCTTTACCTCATCCCTCCGGCTCCGTCAGGCTCCTTCATCCCCTCAGCTCCTCCTCAGTCCTCTGTCGCTCCGGCTCCACGGTGGCCTTTCGGATCCACGCCTCTGCGGCGGCACCTTGGGCTCATCCGCCGCCATTGGTCGGCCCCCTGGAGTCGTCAGCCCTTCCTCCTCCATGGCTCCTCCCTCCGCCGGCTCCACCGTGGGTCGTCGTCATGGCTGTGGCCTGGGTCCCACCTGGCAACGCATGCTCCAAGTCCCTCCTGGCTCCTCCTTCCTTCGTTACCTCCCTGGACTCTGTCTGCCGGCCCCCTGCCAGGTGTCTGTCCTCCTCTTGAGCCTCCTCCCAAGTTCCTACCCGTCCCTCCCTATGTTGTGTTTACGGCGCAAGGACGCGCCTTCCAGGATGGGGGCGACATGTCACACCCATGGACTGTTTGTGTTGTTTTTGCTCCCCGTGTGCTCCCCATGACCCAGTTTCTCCAATGTGTTATTGAGTTCATTGATTCCAGGTGTGTCTTGTCATTACCCCCTCGTTTAGGTGTGTGTATTAAGTCTTGTCTGCCCTGAGTTCCTTTGTCTGGGATTGTACGTCAAGTTGTTCTTCGTGTGTGTTCCTGCCCTGTGTAGCTCCTGTGGATTATTAAAGACTGTTTATGGTGATGCTCCTGCGTTCTCGCTCAACACAGTAGGCAACCATGACAAACGCGGCGGTCGCGCCAGTGCGACCGCTCACAAAATTTAGTCGCACCGGCAGAAAAAATGCTTGCAAAACGCTGCAGTCTGGAGCCCTGCAAAATATAGTTTCAACCTAAATCAGGATCCAGGCTATTAAAAGACTCAAATAATTGTATAAAATATGAAAAAGAAATTACGTAAGTATTTTAATAAAATATTACGCCAACCTAAATCAGTGTCCAGTCTATTAAAAGGCGAAATAATATTGTAAAGTATTACAGTGTCCCCAGAATAACTAGGACTCTTCATCGCACTGAATCAAATGTCACGGTACCGTGATTCTGCACAGAAATCGCTGGTGTAGTGTGTTTGTGATTACTGATGCTGCTGGATGGAGTCTGATCGGTGATCTGTGCGAGTGATGCTAGCGTCCAGCTGCCGGGCCGAGCGAGCGAGCGAGAGAGAGGGATCACATCCCGCTGGTCGCCATAGTAACGCAGAGTTGGCTCCTCTTCCAGAATAGTTGTGCTCTTCTCTCATCCCAGCATCTCTGTGCTCAAACACTTCCATCTGACACCCACCTCTCTGCATAATCCCTCTCTCGAGCGAGTGAGCGAGCGAGCGCGCGCGCGCTATATTGGTCGCTTTCAGCCGTTTTTTTAGCCCGGTCGCCATGGTAACGGGCTGGGGGTGTGCGGGCGAGCGAGCGCGTGTGAGAGAGAGTGGGCGTCACGGAAGTGACATCTCTTAGGCTCTAACCCATCTTCCTCTCTGTCTCTCTCTCTCTCTCGCTCACTCGCTCTCTCTCTCGCTCACTCGCTCTCTCTCTGTCTCTTTCTCGCTCTCTCTCTCTCTTTCTCTGTCTCTCTCGCTCACTCCCTCTCTCTCTCTCTCCCTCTCTCTCTCTCTCTCTGTCTCTCTCTCTCCCTCTCTCTCTCTCTCTCTCTCTCTCTCTCTCTCTCTCTCTCTGTCTCTCTCTCTCTCTCTCGCTCACTCAATTTTCAATTTCAATTCAATTTCAATTTAAGTGTGCTTTATTGGCATGACAAAAGCTATACATTTGTTTTGCCAAAGCAATTGCAGCTGGGCTGCTCACAAATAGTGCACATTTGAATTAACAGAAAGAAAAATAATAATAAAATACAAATATATATAAAAAAAAAAAGTATTAAGCATGTAGTGCAAAATAAATGGCTAGTGTAAGTATGTGTTAAAAATAAAATTAAATAGATAAAGTATAAGATATACAGAGGCAAAATATACATAATTAAGTAATATGGCATAATATAATGTAGATGTGCTGGGAGCATCAGCTCAGGGCAGGTGGAGCGTCTTCTCTTCTGTGCTGACAGAGAGACACATATTGAGCAGCAAACACACAGCAGCTCTTGTGTTCTCCGAGCAGATACGCTAGTTTCTCCTGGTCTGGAAGAGTATTAAATGTGGGATGGATCTGCTGTATTTTGTTGTAGAACACTGTCCGTATATCTGTGTATTTGGAGCATTCTGTTAGGAAGTGCAGTTCTGTTTCCGTCTGATTCAGATCACAGTGTGAACACAATCTCTGCTCGGGGGGCAGCCATGTTTGTCTGTGTCTGCCCGTCTCTATCATCAGCTTGTGTCCGCTGAGTCTGTATCTGGTCAACGTGCTTCTCAGTTTCTTATCTGACACTGTGTACAGATACTCTGCCATACTGTACTCTCTCTTTAGGGACAGATAGCATTGCATTTTACTCTGTTGTTGAGTTTGGGTTTGCCAATGAGTGATGTAGCTCTGTTTGATTTGTGCAGTGATCTGATTGGTTCTGATGTTGTGGGTCAGAGCATCAGTAGATGTTAGTGAAGCATCAGGACTGAAGCTCTGGATCAGATGGAGGAAGGGCTTGCTTTCTTTGCTCATCTCTTGGTATTGCAGGGCTTTATAATGGTATGATTGGGGGTCACTGAGCTTCAGATGTTTCCAGAATTTAATAGCCCTTTTTTGTATCTTTATGATTAGAGGATATTTGCCTAATTCTGCCCTGCATGCGTTATTTGTTGTGTGCCGGTGCACGTGTAGTATATTTTTACAGAGTTCTGCATGCAGGGTCTCAATCGGGTGTTTTTCCCATTTAGTGAGATCTTGACTTGGGTTTGTGAGTGGACCCCACACCTCACTGCCATATAGTGCAATGGGCTCAATTACTGATTCTAATATTTTCAGCCAAATTCTAATAGGGATTTCTATAGGACATTGCCGTTTTATGGCGTAGAAGGCCCTGCGTGCTTTATCTCTCAGTTCATTCACAGCATGATTAAAGTTTCCAGTGGATGTGATTTTCAAACCCAGGTAGTTGTAGTGTGATGTGTGTGCTATCTGGTTCGTGCCTAATGAAAATGTGTGTTGTGTTCCTTGGGATCTGGGTCTCTTCTGAAAGATCATAATGTTGGTTTTCTTCAGGTTGACTGTCAGGGCCCAGGTCTGGCAGTATTGCTCCAGCAGGTCCAGGTTCTGCTGTAGACCATGTTGAGTGGGAGACAGCAGAACCAGATCATCTGCATACAGCAGGCATTTGATCTCTGAGTCGTGTAGAGTGAGGCCAGGAGCTGCAGATCGCTCCAGACTGAGCGCCAGTTCATTTATATAGATGTTAAATAATGTTGGGCTTAAGCAGCAGCCCTGTCTCACTCCACGCTCCTGGGAGAGATACCTTGTACGTTTGGTGTTGATTTTTACGCCACATTTACTTTCAGTGTACATTGATTTGATGAGGTCATAGGTTTTACCTCCTATTCCACTTTCAATAAGTTTGTAGAATAGTCCTTGGTGCCAAATTGAGTCAAAAGCTTTTTTAAAGTCAATAAAGCATGCATATATTTTACCTTTATCTTGGTTAACGTGTTTTTCAATTAGAGTATGTAGTGTATAGATGTGATCAGATGTACGGTAATTTGGTAAAAATCCGATTTGACTTCTGCTCAGTACATTGTGTGTGGTGATGAAGTCTAATAGTCGAGCGTTTATTATGCTACAGAATAACTTTCCCAGGTTGCTGCTCACACAGATTCCTCTGTAGTTGTTAGGATCAAATTTATCTCCGTTTTTAAAGATTGGTGTTATCAAGCCTTGATTCCAGATGTCGGGGAAGTAACCTACACTCAGGATCACATTGAATAGTTTTAGAACGGCTAATTGGAGCTTGCTGCTTGTGTGTTTTATCATTTCATTTAATATCCCATCAGGTCCTGATGCTTTTTTGAGTTGGAGGTTTTTGATTTTTTCTGTAAGTTCTTTATCAGTTATTGGGAAATCTAATGGATTTCCTCTCTCTCTCGCTGTCTCTCTCTCTCCCTCTCTCTCTGTCTCTCTCTCTGTCTCTCTCTCTCCCTCTCTCTCTGTCTCTCTCACTCTCTCTCTCCCTCTCTCTCTCTCTCTCTCTCTCTCTCTGTCTCTCTCTCTCCCTCTCTCTCTCCCTCTCTCTCTCTCTCCCTCTCTCTCTCTCTCTCTCTCTCTCTCTCTCTCTCTCTCCCTCTCCCTCTCTCTCTCTCTCTCTCTCTCTCTGTCTCCCTCTCTCTCTCTCTCTCTCTCTCTCTCTCTCTCACGCTGTGGGGGCGATCGGGACACAAAAGCCGGTGTCAGGACGAGTTTTTCATTCGTCCGGTGTTTGCGCTTCTCGCTGGATGCGATCCGTCTTCCAGAAATAGTTCACTCAGTGTTTCTGAAGGGTTTGAGTCATCAATCCCATGATGCCCTGCAGGTCTTGACCTCTCGCTCTGACCAATCACATGGCAGCGCTCACATTTAGTTACTGCTGTGTTGTTTAGGATAAATCTGCAGTCAGTTTTTTTTTTTTTTATTTTATTGATACATTTAATTTAATTTATATATTTTTGTATATTTAATAAGTAAATATTTTTAGATATTTATATATTTTTTGCTTATAAAATATTTTTTTAGTTTTTTTTAATTTAATTTAATTTATACATTTCATTTATTTTATTGCTAATAAAATAACTTATGTTTTTAGTTTATTTTGCATATTTAATTAATATATTTAATTTAATTTATATATTTTTTGCTTTTAAAACAATATTTTTAGTTATTTAAAATATGCAATTCATACATTTAATTTATATATTTATTGCTTATAAAAGTCATTTATTTTAATTTGTATGTTATTGAATTGATACATTTAACATTTAATTTATATATTTTATTGCTTATAATTTTTTTAGTTTATTTTAAATATTTAATTGATATATTTAATAAAAAATTGCTTTTAAAACAATATGTTTAGTTATTTAAAATATTATGCAATTCATACATTTAATTTATATTTTATTTCTTATAAAAGTAATTTATTTAAAAATTTTTATGTTATTGAATTGATGCATTTAACATTTAATTTATATTTTATTGCTTATAATTTTTTTTTGTTTATTTTAAACATAAAATTAATTAATTCATACATTTAATTTATATTTTTATTGCTTATAAATGTAATTTATTTTTTAGTTTTTTTATGTTATTGAATTGATGCATTTAACATTTAATTTATATATTTTATTGCTTATATATATATTTTTTTGTTTTTTTAAATATAAAATTAATTGATACATTGAATTTATTTAATTACTAATAAAATAACTTGTTTTTAGTTTATTTTAAATATTTAATTGATATATTTAATAAAAAAAAATATTTTTGCTTTTAAAACAAAATTTTTTGTTATTTAAAATATTATGCAATTCAAACATTTAATTTATGTATTTTATTGCTTATATATTTTTTGTTATTTTAGATATTAAATTAATTGATACATTGCATTTAAACACTTTTAACTGCTATAACATGATGTAACACAGCGGTGTGCTGTAGTGTATTTCAGCATAAATGCGTGTTGTGCCGTGTACAGTGTTCAGCATTATTATGCATGTTTATGATCGTCCTCTCGCTGTTCGTGATTCGTCCGATACGCCGCTCTCTCGTACGGTTTCTGAAGCGTTTGAGTCACGGGCCGCAGGTCGTGACCTCTGAGCCGTATTCACTCACACGTCATCACTCATTCTAGCACAAATGTAATGCATCCCACCACTTTCACAGCAATATTACATATTTTTAATTGATACGTTAATCTATAAATAACGTTATATGAACCAGGTGTGTTTAGACATACACTTTGCTTAGAAAAATCATTTAAAACTGCTGTAAAATAAAACGTATTTTGGTCTCCGGAGGTCAACATTTTCTGACTATAAAGGTCAGGAATTTACTAGTACTTTGTTATATTGAAAATTAATTATGGAAAGTAATTTTTTAGGAATATAAATATGACAATACTTCTCAGCTTCAGTCAGTTTTTCTGTGCATCAGTTACAAAATCTACCATAACTTTGTCTGTGCATATTTTTATTTAGTAATATTTCAAATATTAGTATTAAATCATATTCAAAATTCACTCAGATATGTGAATACAGAAATGTTCTCTTGTGTATTAGTGAATTTTGAATATTGCTGTGTGAAGTAAGTGTTGTATCGTGTATATGCTGATGTGTGTGTGTGTGTGTGTGTGTGTGTGTGTGTGTGTGTGTGTGTGTGCAGATGGAAGGTGTGTGTCTCCATGTTCTCGGCCTCACACTCCTCTGAATGGCCACACACACGACTCCCCCGGCTGGAGCCGCCAGATCCGCGTCAGAGATGGAGACCAGTTCTACCTGCTGGATCAAGAGGAGGTGATCACACACACACACACACACACACACACACACAGACACACACACACACACACACACACACACACACACACACACACACACACAGACACAGACACAGACACACACACACACACACACACACACACACACACACACACACACACACACACAGACACACACACACACAGACACACACACACACAGACACAGACACAGACACACACACACACACACACACACACACAGCTGTGAACACTAGAGGGAGCTGCTGCCTTTGATGACAGTCTGACTCTCCTGCTTCATCAGCATCAGTGTAGGGAAGCTGCTTTCTGACTTTATACTTTATATATA
>JALXFT010001666.1:100000-127500 GCA_023376895.1 Aspiorhynchus laticeps
ATGCCTTTGACGTCAACATTTATCGTTATAGTTATTGTTCTTGGTGTCAACATGCCTTTAACGTCAACATTTATCGTTATAGTTATTGTTCTTGGTGTCAACATGCCTTTAACGTCAACATTTATCGTTATAGTTATCGTCTTGGTGTCAACATGCCTTTAACGTCAACATTTATCGTTATAGTTATCGTTCTTGGTGTCAACATGCCTTTAACGTTAACATTTATCGTTATCGTTCTTGGTGTCAACATGCCTTTAACGTCAACATTTATCGTTATAGTTATTGTTCTTGGTGTCAACATGCCTTTAACGTCAACATTTATCGTTATAGTTATCGTTCTTGGTGTCAACATGCCTTTAACGTCAACATTTATCGTTATCGTTCTTGGTGTCAACATGCCTTTAACGTCAACATTTATCGTTATAGTTATCGTTCTTGGTGTCAACATGCCTTTAACGTCAACATTTATCGTTATAGTTATCGTTCTTGGTGTCAACATGCCTTTAACGTTAACATTAATCGTTATAGTTATCGTTCTTGGTGTCAACATGCCTTTAACGTCAACATTTATCGTTATAGTTATCGTTCTTGGTGTCAACATGCCTTTAACGTTAACATTAATCGTTATAGTTATTGTTCTTGGTGTCAACATGCCTTTAACGTCAACATTTATCGTTATAGTTATCGTTCTTGGTGTCAACATGCCTTTTAACGTCAACATTTATCGTTATAGCTATCGTTCTTGGTGTCAACATGCCTTTTAACGTCAACATTTATCGTTATAGTTATTGTTCTTGGTGTCAACATGCCTTTAACGTCAACATTTATCGTTATAGTTATCGTTCTTGGTGTCAACATGCCTTTGACGTCAACATTTATCGTTATAGTTATCGTTCTTGGTGTCAACATGCCTTTGACGTTAGCGTTTCTTAGTATAGTTATCAATCTTGGTGTCAGCAGGCCCTTACCTTTATAGTTATTGTTATAAATATCATTCTTGATGTTAACTGTAGGGCCCTTAAGCTACTATTCATTGAAAGCAGTTAGCAAAAGTCTCTGTGAATTTAATATTCTATTATTCTAACTGGCACGTCTCCAAAGTTATTCGTATTCAGTATAAAAGGGTTCATGTTTAGTTGCTGTCAGTGTGTTGATGTTGTATGTTTCCGAGCATGCAAACGTACAGAAACATACATGCACCCTTTATGTGTGAATACCAGCCTGTTTATGCATAGCAGGAGGTCCTGGTGCTGTATTTACATATTCATATATTTATATTCATACTTAAACACATTTTTACACATAAACATGAAAAATTACTGTATATGATTTCGTATGCGGATTGTTTAACACAGATACATGTGATTGTATTTCAGAGCTGAAACATACACACAGCCTTTCTGCTGGTAACCATGACAATAATTACAGATCTGTAGCCTGTGTTAAGCGATGGCTCGGGGGAGCAAAAGCACTTTGGCCGACCATCTTTCTCTCTCTCTTTATTTTTCCTTTTGCTTATACTCGTTTTTATTTAATATGGAGGACGGCCATCCAGATTGAAGGCTTGTGTTGTCATGGAAACTGTAAGTCATAGTGCCACCAGCCAACTCTCCCCCCCCCCCCGTGCGCTAGTTGGTTTGTTCCATGCTGCGTTGTGTAGCGCGGCTGCGGACCGAACCATCGCGAGCGTGGCTCTCTGAGTGGGTGTGTGACCCGAGAGCGGGCTCATCTCTGGAGCGAGTGTGTGTTATTCGCAATTTTGATAGATCCCGTTCTGAATTTTAATATCATTCCCTTAAATTAGATTTTCCACTTTTCATTAATTTGCTGATGCGTATAATGTGAAGCATTCACAGAATGGGACTTGACAACGTCACGTTAAGAGTAAGTTATCTTTGTTTTAAGATGAACTTTCTTAGTCATGAGACTCACTGAATGTAGTAGTACAACCGTTGAAGCGAAGACTAATCACTAATATCATCTGACAAACAGATTATTTTACCTGATCATTAAAAAAATGGAATTGATCTCTTCCAGAGCGGAATCGAACTCGGTTCGTTGTGAATGAATCGCGCCACTGACTGACTGACGGTTAAAATTCTGGCAGTTGCTGAAGTTTCAAATGTTTAAGGTGACGGTTAAAGACGTTAGAATTTAAACACTGCGCGGCCGTTATTAGAGGTGTGTTCGCGCGCGCGGGAGCGTAGTAGCAGATCTCTCTTCAGCCTGTCAGACGCGCGCTGTAGGGCTGCATGGGTTTTTTTCTTCTGTCAGTGTGAGAGGATGAGGAGGGTGATGCGCGCGCGGTCCGCCCACGCAGGATCATTCCTGACTCGCGTCTAACCGTCGCGCTGAATATTGCGTTTATTTTCGACGATGCGGGAGTAACGGGATGAAGATCGCTCGCAAGTCTGCGAAATGACAAACCCGCCGCGCGCGCGCCAGCCGCATTCACCGTGGAGCGAGCGATGAGCGCCGGCGGGAATCTGCGCGTCACCCTGGAAACGGCAGCGGAGACTCGAGCGAGCGCGGGCCGAGCGGAGCGCAGCGACAGCCGGACTGAAGACCGAGGAGCAGCCGCCGCAGGACGCGGAGAGCACCGCGCGCTGATCACGCGTGAGATATCGACGCACGAGGGATGAATTTCTCTGTTTATAATGAGCCGGTGATGAAGAAGCGCACCGCGCATGTCCGCAGCAAACTCGACTCGCGTGAGGACAGAGTTAGACAGTGATTCTCCCGCCTGACAGAACTGATCTGAGGACAGTGAGAATATGACAGATGCCTGAGGAACGCACTGAACATTTCCATGATAACGTTAACGTTAGTTCCTGGAGCGGAGAGACCGACGGACGGAGCGACGCGCTGAGGCCCGACGCCTGCGCTCTCTCTCTTCTCCGGTAAGAACTCGCAAACTAAACCTGAGCTTCACTTCACAGTAAGTTACAGTCTGAGGACTAACTCGATCGAATTTATGATCTTTAGGACAGTAAATAATGATGCACTATTTCCTTTCAGGGTTTAAGCGAGTCTGCAGTGATTATAAATAGCCAACAATACATTGTATGGGTCAAAATGATCAATTTTTCTTTCATGCCAAAAATCATTATGATATTAAGATCATGTTCAATGAAGATATTTTGTAAATTTCCTACCATAAATATATCAAAACTTCATTTTTGATTAGTAATATGCATTGCTAAGAACTTCATTTGAACAACTTTAAAGGTGATTTAATCAATATTTTGATTTTTGCACCCTCAGATTCCAGATTTACAAATATTGTCCTATCATAACAAACCATTTATTCAGCTTTCAGATAAAAAACATTGACCTTTATGACTGGTTTTGTGGTTCAGTGTCACATATAGTTATCATCCTCATGTACAGTAGTGTGTTATTATTGCAGTGCTCCTGATTAACTGTAGATTGTTATGTGTCCCACCCTGCTCAGTGCTGCCCCCTACAGACCGACAGAACACACCTAGATAGTGTGTGTTTACAGTAGTGCACTAGAATGCTACTTACTGCTCCTGGCATACGCTGTCTCTGCACTGTATGCTCTGCACACTTGAACTGTCTCATGCAGCATGGCTTTGCTGAAATGTGTAGTATGCATGCAATGCACCCTGTGAGACATGCTGTATATGCCACAGTGCAGTGCGCTGCACTTGAACTTACATTACTGTGACAAACTGGATGCAATATGACATATTAATTTCTTGCATGACTCATTAATGGATCAGACTGCCTAAAGTTGAGATGTTTTTTCACAAAAATTGGATTTGCGTGTAAAAGTACATCCGTATGTATTTCTGTGATTGTAACTGGATGATGTGCGCTGAACATAATGCAACAAAATCATGTGACGACAGTCTAGCTGTGCACACTGTGTACTGTTTCACAAGGCATTTTGTAAAAATAGTATGCAGCATATTGTGTATAGTCAGGAGTTGGTATGCATACTGTTGCACATATTATTTTATAAAAATTGTACGCAATGCATCATGTATATGCAATGTGTCATGCATACTACATATTGTTTCACATACTAAAGTCTGCAGTATATCATGTATATTCACAAATATTTAGATGGTACGCACACTGCATACTGTTTTGTAAAAGTAGTATGCAGTGCATCATGCATATTTAGAAGATTCAGATGCTATGCATATTGCATACTGTTTCATGTACTATTTTATAAAAATGGTATGCAGTATATCATGTGTATTAAAAAATATTTAGATGGTACGCACACTGTGTACAGTTTCACATACTATTTTATAAAAGTTATACACGGCATATCAAGTATATTTAAAAAGATGTAGATGAGTGCATACTGTTTCACATACTATTTAAAGTATGCAGTATATCATGTATATTCTCAAATATTTAGATAGTATGCACACTGCATACTTTTACATATTATTTTACTAAAATTAGAACACAATATACATGTATATTCGGAAAGATTTAGAATGCATGCTGTTTTACATTCTCTTTTATTAAAATAGTATGCTTTATATTGTGTATAGTCAGAAAGATTTAGATGCTATGCATATTGCATACTGTTTCTTATACTATTTTATAATAATGGCACACAGTATATCATGCATATTCAAAAATATTTAGATACACACTGCATACTGTTTCACATACTATTTTATTGAAAACAGTATGCATGTATATTCAGAAAGATTTAGATGGTATGCATACTGTTTTACATAATATTTTATAAAACTAGTAGGCACTGTATACATATTGAGAAGGTAGTTGATATGCACACTGCATACTGGGTTTGCTCGTCTTTAATTCCCAGCATAGCTACAGTAGCTTGTGGATCTCTGCCGAAAACAGTTTTCAATGCGGCCCACACAGAATCTGCACACTTTTTTGACATTTTCTGCCGTGGGTTAAATATGGTGGAATGTGTTTTTATGATTAATGAGAGCGCTCTCATCTCCAACATATATTGAGTTGAACTGGATGCAGGAATTGTGAGTGGTGTTTGCTGTGCATGGTTGCTATGCTGTTGCTAGGGTCAGTCTCAGTGATATTATGGTCTGCACACATGATTGAGGAATCACTCACAAGCTCTGATCAGATCACTAGCACTAGTGATGGTTGATTTCACTGTTTTCAGTCGTTCTGTATGGCGACAGGGGATTGTGGGATTGAGCGGTGAGAGCCTCAGAAAGTTGAGAAATGCTAAACTTCATGACAATGAGAGTGAATCCAGAGCTGGTCTGGGTCTGTCGCTGTAGATCTCTGGAGGTTTGCTGATATTGAGTGGATTTCTTCCACTGGAAACACTGTTATTACATTCCAGGGCTGCAGTAATGCTGTGATCTCACACACTTGATGTTCTGCGGTGTGTTCTGGTTTAAATGCTGGTGTAGAGTGACTGCAGCTGGTTGGGTTATTGATCAGGAGTGTTTTACACTGGTACAGTCGTGTCTGATATCTGATACCTGAGCTGCTGTATCTGTCACGGCCGAAAACAATCAGTGCATTAGTGTGGGTGTGCAATACATCAGTATTACACCATATTTATTTATTTGTATAATGCATTCAAGTGAATCCTTATAGTGCAAAAATGTAATGCAAAGGATTCAATTTACTGCAAAGAATATAATGCATTAAATTGAATCCTTACAGGGCACAAATAAAATACAAAAATATATAATGCAAAGAAATAAATTTACTGCAAAGAATATAATGCATTAAATTGAATCCTTACAGGGCACAAATAAAATACAAAAATATATAATGCAAAGAAATAAATTTACTGCAAAGAATATAATGCATTAAATTGAATCCTTTCAGGGCACAAATAAAATACAAAAATGTGTAATATATCATGCAAAGAAATAAATTTAATGAAAATAATATAATGCATTAAATTGAATCCTTTCAGGGCACAAATAAAATACAAAAATATGTAATATATCATGCAACGAAATAAATTTACTGCAAAGTATATTAATGCATTAAATTGAATCCTTACAGGGCACAAATAAAATACAAAAATGTGTAATATATCATGCAAAGAAATAAATTTAGTGAACATAATATAATGCATTAAATTGAATCCTTACAGGGCACAAATAAAATACAAAAATATGTAATATATCATGCAAAGAAATAAATTTACTGCAAAGTATATTAATGCATTAAATTGAAGTTAGTTTTCAAAGACAATTAGTAAATTTTTCAGCAATGCACAATATATCAGTGACTGCATCAGTTGTAGCCAATATTTGTTTATTTATGTAATCAGTTCAGTTTGATAAAACAGATGACATTACACTTTTTTTACCAATTATTTTAGCAACTTTGTCAGATTTCTTTAATGCAAAGAATATAATGTATTAAATTTAACTCTTGCAATGCAAAAATGTATAATACATGACACAAACATATAATGCAAAGAATTGAATATACTGCAAAGCATATAATGCAATAAATTGAATTCTTATAACGCTACAATATAAGGCAAAAATATGCACCAAAAGAATTTACTGTGAATTATTTAATGCATTAATTTGCATTCTTATAGTGCTAAATATAATGTGTAAATATGTAATATATAATGCAAATAATTACATTAACTTCAAGGTATATAATATATTTAACTGAATTCTTAAAGTGCAAAATAATGCAAAAAATATATAATGCAAAAAAAAAAAAGTCCTTAATTCTGTTGTAGTTTGTAAAAGGCTTCATCAGGCTGTTAAAAACAGTGTATGTACTTATAGAGCAGCATCCAATCATTTCACAGCTGAGCTACACAGACTGTAGTGTGATTGGCAAGCGTACAGTAAAGCCAGATGTGAAATAGCTAATTATTTTATATTTCGGTCGAGTCTGTCGTGGTGAGTTGATGAAGAGATGAATGTGATGTGATCTGCTCCAGCAGAGATCCACACAGATGACTAATATATTATTCATATATGATCTTTACTGAGCTGTCAGCTTAAAGTGATAGTTCACAAAAATAAACATTCTGTCCTTACTTCATCTAGTGCCACAAAACAACATAGCAGTCCATGCAACTCTACATTCAGTGTCTTCTGAAGATGCTTTGCATGAAATTTAGGTGATTACTCACTCTCTCTGAATCAAATAAATAACAGAAGTCATGTTCTCCAGAGTCACGTCAGTGTTTCCCACACATAGACTTTACCTGGGCGGGCCACCAAGGTATATTAACGGCCGCCCAAGTATATTTGGCGACACATTTTTGTTTTTATTACTATTATTATCTCTTACACTTTTTTTTTTTTTTTATCCGCCCGAGATAATGAAACCATCCACAATCGATTAACTAGTTGAAAATCTCCCGTCGCCCGACGCGTTTCGTACTGCTGTGTGCTCAAGAACTGTCCACACTCCCTCAGACGAGCTCTCTCTCTTTATTTGTGGCGGGCCGTAACAATATCCAGCGCCCGCTGCCATCAGCTCCCGCCTCTCACACACAAGAGCGCGACTTTAGCACAATATTTAGCAACTTTTGCTAAAACTTTCGCTAGCTCTGTCTCCCGGCGAGTGTCGCCTCTCTCGGCGTCTCTTCTGTGCAGCGAGCGGCAGAGAAACAGAGCTTTCAGTTGGCCGTAACGCAGCAAAATCATCAGTAAATCATTTACAAACCAGCGTTTCCAAGCAGCTGTCACTTACTGACTGTTTGGACTTTTAAATATGAACATAATTCGTCTGTTAATATGCTCATAGTTTGTTACTCAGACGCAGGCAGTGCGCTGAATGAGACAAAACAGTAATACAGCCAAAACTACCGCATATAGTGGCTTTTTAGTGCAAGTTAGATGTATATTGATTTTATCAGACGATGTCGCGATTATAAATCAGGATTTAAGGAGTATAGTGAGAGTGATTCCTGGTTAACATGTAAAATGAATGGGTCCTGTTTACTATTTATACTTGTTTTATGTGTGACAACAGAAAATATAATGTGAATAGCTTTATTGGGCATTCAGTTGTATTAATTACAGTATGTGACATTTAGAACAGATCTGAAGTGCCAGAACTCGTCTGAACGCAAACTTGACGCAATGATGTCATGAATATGCAAATTAATATGTGACGTCACCTGCCGCCACAAGTCCCACAAAATCCTGTGGGAAACACTGCACGTAAACGAACACCATGATGCTAAACGTTCATATTTCACGTGAGAGCTTTACTCATTGAGTGACCAATTTCACTTACGTTTTCTTTAATGTTCATGGGTTCGATCTCCTAGGGCCAGGGTTCCCACGGGTCAGGGAATTTATGGAATATCATGGAATTTTAAAGGGTCTGTTCCAGACATTGAAAGTCAGGGAATTTTATATTGAAATTTTATATGTCCAAGTCATGGAATATCAGGGATTTTTGTTTGTCACATTAAATTTTAGTTTCCATTTATCAAAATGTAATTTCTGTAGCATTTTTTATATCGCATTGTTTCACACGTTTGCCTATTGTTGTAAGGCTATTTTCCAGTGCCATTTTATTCCTTTCCCGCTCGTCAACTGGCAATCACGTAAGTCAAATGCAGTCACCAGGCTGTACCTGTTAACCAAGGCAAACATGCCAGGAAAATTTAAATTTCAAGAGCTTTCGCTACAAAATGACCACTTCAAAGACGATGTTTAACAGTATTGTTCAATAAAACCGTGTAATTACTTGGTTTTGATATTTTATTTGAGCCAATTATTATTGCCTCATCATTAGTTCTTGTATAAATAGTCATACTAAAGCCTGGTTTTCACTTAGGTCTGTTTGTGTTAATAAAAATATCAGATTACTCAGTTGTCAAAATAATCAGTAGATTACTTGATTACCAAAATAATCATTAGTTACGGCTCTAGATTAGTTAAAATATTTCTAAATACAACTGCATTGTTTTACTTTTTGTAATTAAGACAAATATTTTGTCATTGAAAATTTCTTTAAAATAGTATTAAAATATTGTCTCGTTCTAGTGAACCAAGTATCTGTATTTTGTCTCGTCTCGTGAGCTAAGTGTATTGTCACACCTCTAGTGTTGATAAGCGGTGATATAGCTCATAATGTTCCAAGCTTTCATTCTTCAGGTCAATCATATATTCATGAAAAATATCAGTTTGAGTAAGGAAAGCAGTAACTTTGCCATAGTATCCTTTCAAATGTTAAAGATGCCACAGTCATTGCATGCCCCATCACCAACTCGATCCGATCCGTGGCTCAAAAACCGTAATATGATCTGAACCGTGAGATTTGTGAACCTCTAAATCTTACAAAATGGAATTACTTTTGATCAAATGATTTTTTTTGTTTAGCCTACACACATTTTCAACCAAAAGAAAACCTTGAGATTTAACGTAACTTTGTTGTGTATAATGCCTAATCATAAGCTTTTTCAGAAATCGTGACAAAAACTTAACGTCTTTCTCATTAAACCTCATTTAAATAAACTAATTTGAATATTCATTAGTCTTTGCAAGTATCCTTGTAAACACAGTCATTTAGGTCTTAAGTGGAAGTAAACAGCTGAGAAAGAAAATGAAAATTAAATTTTCGTTTTTGATTCATTTTTACAATGTAGCATTTATTTATTGTAGTTTTTGTCCTGTTTCTTGTAGGGCTGGGCGATATATAAAAAAAATGTATATCTCAATATTTTCAAAATTTTTGCGATATTCGATATATATCTCGATATGTTTGCATTTGCTTTTAAATAATTTTAAAAAACATGATTTTCTTTTGCCCCCATTAAAAACAAAAACAAGGACAGCTATTGTTACAAAGTAAATACAAAATGTTTAGTGCAAATTTAAGCATTTAAAAAAAAAAATCTAGACCAAGTGATCACTTACTGCTTTTTATTAAATGAACACATGTATATGTAACTGAAGTAATGCAAAACAAGTACAGAACGTGCATTCTGTCAACTTTTTTAGTGCATGCAATTGACAATTTACATTTAGTGCTTCGACTTATTTCAGTTAGTAGCTAATGCAACATTTTTAATATTGCAATATTTACAATTGTAATATTAATGCTTTATTTCAGCTTTATTTGAGTTAAAACAATAGTTTTCAGTTGTTTTAGTCAACAGTAATAGCCCTCGTGAGAACAGGAGATCATGCGGCTGAGTAAATAATGAGTGTTAATGAAGCTTGTTTGTGACCTGAAGCACATGTGCAGTGTTTCCCACAGGATTGTGTGGCGGCAGGTGACGTCACATATTAATTTGCATATTCATGACGTCATTGCGTCAAGTTTGCGTTCAGACGAGTTTTGGCACTTCAGATCTGTTCTAAATGTCACATACTGTAATTAATACAGCTGAATGCCCAATAAAGCTATTCACATTATAGTTTCTGTTGTCACACATAAAACAAGTATAAATAGTAAACAGGACCCATTCATTTTACATGTTAACCAGGAATCACTCTCACTATACTCCTTAAATCCTGATTTATAATCGCGACATCGTCTGATAAAATCAATATACATCTAACTTGCACTAAAAAGCCACTATATGCGGTAGTTTTGGCTGTATTACTGTTTTGTCTCATTCAGCGCACTGTCTGCGTCTGAGTAACAAACTATGCGCATATTAACAGACGAATTATGTTCATATTTAAAAGTCCAAACAGTCAGTAAGTGACAGCTGCTTGGAAACGCTGTTTTGTAAATGATTTACTGACGATTTTGCTGCGTTACGGTCAACTGAAAGCTGTTTCTCTGCCGCTCGCTGCACAGAAGAGACGCCGAGAGAGGCGACACTGCGCCGGGAGACAGAGCTAGCGCTCGCGGGACAGTACTGGAGACATCTTCCAACTGAACCATAGCTAAGGTTTTTTCAAAAAAGTCACTAGGTTTGTCAGTATGTACCTGTTATGGGGAAAAAAAGCCGCCAAAAGGGTCTGAAAGTTGCTAAATATTGTGCTAAAGTCGCGCTCTTGTGTGTGAGAGGCGGGAGCTGATGGCAGCGGGCGGTGGATATTGTTACGGCCCGCCACAGATAAAGAGAGAGAGCTCGTCTGAGGGAGTGTGGACAGTTCTTGAGCACACAGCAGTACGAAACGTATAGGACGAGGGGAGATTTTCAACTAGTTAATCGATCGCGGATGGTTTCATTATCTCGGACGGATTAAAAAAAAGTGTAAGAGATGATAATAATAGTAATAAAAACAAAAATGTGTCACCAAATATACTTGGGCGCCCGTTACCCGCCCAGATAAAGTCTATGTGTGGGAAACACTGCATGTATATGATGATGGACAGAGGTTCATGTTCTCTGTGTTTCTCTCCGGTGAGATGCTGCTGCTCAAACGCGCCCACACAGAGACCCTTCCTCAAGCGTGTGTGTGTGTGATACGTGTATCAGCGATGCTCTCAGCAATTCCCACCCACACACACACACACACACACACACTTCAGCCTGACATTGCATTAACATCCAGAATGGCGTTCGGCGTGCGTGGGTGTGTTTGTGTGTGTGTTTCGTGCGCGACCCGATCGCACCCGGGCGAATTGAAAGTGTAATTTACAATCGGTTTTATGACTAATTAAAGTCTTTCTGCGTTCGTATGCATGAAGCTTGTGTGTTCTGCTCGTGTGTCTTTTTTGCTTAAACGGAGGCAGTTTCCATGACGACCAAACAAAGACCTCGAATTCAGAACAAAACTTCAAGAAACAGAAGGACAAAACGAGCTTTAGAAGACGCACATCAGCGCTGGTTAACGAGTCTAGCGCTAAAAATCAAACGCTGATTCCTCAGATCTTATGATGAACCAGAAGAAAAGCAGCTTCATAGCAACACCCTGGCAACGACCCAGAACACCCTAGCAACAGAAAGTCGCTCGCAGAAACAGGTCCAGATTTTCAGTCCTAATTAATCTCATCCGCGCTCATAATGGCATGTTAGTTATAATCATATAAGCTCATTATGATTTTTATGACTCAATGCAGCCATAATAATGGAGTTTACTGTATAATGCAGAACGTCACAGAAATTTGGTTGAATAGATCAAAAGTAGGGCTGTGCACTTAATCAAATTACGTTTAATTACTGAGTGCAAAATGACTGCTTTTGAAATATGACGTCTGTGTTCTGCATACAAAATAATCACCATATTATTTTGATAAATGCATAGTTATATCATATTAAAACCTTCATGACAAGCCGTCAAAATAACTGTTTGGTTGTGACAGAAATATATTACTATTGTACATTAGAATGTACTTCTCAATAATAATAATATATTATTATTATTATATCATATTAAAATGATTAAATAATAATAATAGTAATTGTTTTAAATGTTTTAATTTTAACAGTAAACTCTGATACCCAGGCAAAAAAAAAATTTGATTTTATTTCATTTTTTAAGATTCATTACATTGTGAGTGTTTCATGCCTTCATTTGATTACCACCATTTTTAGTAATAAATTCGCATTAAATTATAAATCCACAAAAAAGTAAAACAGGTTAATAAATTATTAAATTGTTTTACAAATTTAATTGAGTAGATATTATTAATGAAAGTTGATTAAAGCATTAAATGGAAATCCAGAACAAATTAAGTGAAGAACACAGAAAAAATCAATCAATTTCATAGAGCTCTAAAAATGTTTTTTTTTTGTTAAACTGACTAAATTGTTGCTAAATTGTATAAGTATCATGATTTAAATTAATAACACGTGTTTATAGGCTACTAAAATTCAATTTAAGCATTAAAATTAAAACTGAAAAAAATGTATATTTGAAAAATTAAAACTGATTTCATAGAGCCCTAAAAAATTATTATTTTTTTGTTAAACTTTGACTAAATTGTTGCTAAATTGTATAAATTTCATGATTTTAATTAATTACAAGTTTTTTTTGGCTACTAAAATTCAATTTAAGCATTAAAATTAAAACTGAAAAAAAATATATATTTCAAAAATTAAAACTGATTTCATAGAGCCCTAAAAAATTATCATTTTTTTGTTAAACTTTGACTAAATTGTTGCTAAATTGTATAAATTTCATGATTTTAATTAATTACAAGTTTTTTTTGGCTACTAAAATTCAATTTAAGCATTAAAATTAAAACTGAAAAAAAATATATATTTGAAAAATTAAAACTGATTTTATAGAGCCCTAAAAAATTATTTTTTTTTGTTAAACTTTGACTAAATTGTTGCTAAATTGTATAAATTTCATGATTTTAATTAATTACAAGTTTTTTTTGGCTACTAAAATTCAATTTAAGCATTAAAATGGAAACCAGAAAAATTAAAACTGAAAAATAAATTTGTGAAAAATTAAAACTGATTTCATAAGGCCTTTGTATGCAGTTCTGCGGTGGTTCTGTGTGTCGATGAGATCTTCAGAAGCTCGTGGAAGCCTCATATTCCTGGATTACTGACTGTGATCGTCTTATGAGATGTTTCTGACGATCTGCGTGTTTTCCTCCAGTCCTGATGAAACATCTGCGCTGATGTTTGTGTTATATTTTTAGTGTCATTGTGTAATTGATGCAGGCTGGAATCAGATCAGACGCAGATGATTAACGCTCGTGTTTAATGATCACACAGCGGCGTATGGCTGATATTCCCAAAACTGTTCCTGCATGCACAAATCTCATAATCCTGTAAAAACCCTGTCATAACAGAAGCTGGAGAGAAGAAGAGACGTCATAAACTCATAACGGATTATTAAGGACTGTAAAGCACACTGACGTCACTCCGCTGTCAGCCTGTTTGTTCTGATTCAGCAGCGGCACAAAACATATTGACTGCGGCTGTGATTTACGTCAAGGTCAGGTGTGTCATTTCTGAGGCGTTAAAGGAGACATATTATGCCCCTTTTTACAATATGTAATATGAGTCTCTGGTGTCCCCAGAATGTGTCTGTGAAGTTTCAGCTCAAAATACCACACAGATCATTTATATTATATGATTTTGAAAATGCCTATTTTGAGTGGAAGCAGAAACACTCAGATTTTCGTGCCTGTTTCTTTAAATGCAAATGAGCTGCTGCTCTCCCCGCCCCCTTTTCCATAATAGAGCTGCACCATTACAGCTCGTACCTGCTACAAACATCTGTTTTGGTTCTGTTTATCGTGTTGAAATCATGCGTTTTAAACCATATTAGTTTAAACTTCTGATATACAGTTTTCTGAGCGCACACATCCGAAGCACACGGACAGAAAGCGTCTGTCACAGCATGTGAGTAAACTAAGTTCTCATTCACACACAAGTTTACGTTAAAAACACACATGAGTTACAAAAACAGTCAGTTATGTCTGTGAAGCATACAGTAAATAAATCAATAAATGCACTGCTCTGTTGTCTCTAAACAGTGTTCAGTGCTCGTCTGTGCAGCTAAAGACAGAACAGTTTGCATGTTTTGCTCAAACGTTCATCATGGCATTAGAACTGCTACACCGTTGTAACTTGCTAAATCAAAATGACGGCGCAGCGGGTGGAAACTCAAGGCCCTTTCACACGGGACGCGGCAGTCGCGAGTGTCTAGTTCATTTTCAATGGGAGACATGCGGAAAGCGGCAAACCGCGAGCGGTCTTGCTGGCGGAGCGCAAGCGGTGCTCGTGCACCCAAAATCCTGCCGCTTCCACGAGCACGGCGCTTCGCGGCAGGCGCCACCAAAGATAAAAATATTTTATCTTTTTGTGAGCGGCAGCGGCAGCCGCGTCGGTTTCAACCAATCAGAGAACTGATTATTAACAACCACTTGTAACATTTCACTGAGCTCATGTAGGAGTGTTGAAAACATGGTGAAGATCGCTGTAAATCCTACTGGAATTCCCGGAGTGATCCATCAAAATCTCAGAGATATATATTAAAAAAAATAATAATAATAATTAGGGCTGAACGATTAATTGCATTTGCGATAATATCGCGATATGAGGAAACGCGATTCTTCAACCGCAGAGGCTGCGATTACACTGTCACGTGACACGCGAGAGTAAACAGGTGTGTTCGACTTGAAGATAGATCGTATGACATCAAAGTACAGCGAGAGAAAGCATAAGGAGAAGTCAGCTCTCTTATAGCTCTCGCAGTACTTTGATGACACACACAACGATCGGTCCAGCAGTGCTGCTTCAAGTCAAACACATCTGCAGTCTTCAGAGGAAGCATCAAGTTGGCACGCTATGTTGTCAAGTCCGCAGTTTGTCGTGGGTTATTTTCGTATCCGCGGGTCTTACATAACATGCAGAATTGACGCGCTACATGTAAACGATATCCTTTGTTGTGTTTTTCTGTCAAAATAACGGAGTTCTTCAGCTTTTAAGAACTACCGGGTTCTCCGCTAGTGGGCGGAGCTAATGCGTAAACGACAATCTCATTGGCCGGCGCTCACCTATCATCGTCCCTGTTTTGATTTCAGCGAATCAGTTCGAGCGAACGCAGACAACCTGATTAATATTCATGAACCCAGCAGCTCCTTTATCCTTAGTGCGTTTTATATTGTTATTAGTAGTAGAATTCGTTGTAGTTGTGTTATCTTATCGGTATTATTTGTAGATTTCTTTTTTCTTTTTTTATAGAAACACTAAATGACAAACAATATCTTAAGCACCACCACCAGTCCTAAGTTCAGTCAACATGACAAATATGCATTCATACATGGTTATTCTAATTACTAAAGTTCTATCATCACATAATGCTAAAATCTAATGCTAAATTATCATAATATCATATTATAATGTTTGACTGACTGATGCTAAGTGAGATTAAAAAAAACCTGTGCCATTTTACAAACATAAGCTTTTTATAGATATAATTATATATAATTGAAAATCATTCAATTGATTATTGTAAATATTATCAACCCTCTATGGACACCTTGGCAATATAATCTGCATTGGCTTGTCATTATTTTTAGTTTACTCACCAGACTAATATTAATTATCTGATATACTATGCCAAGGTGTCCATAGAGGGTTGATAATATTTACAATAATCAATATAATTTGATAGGTGTCTCTCACATTGTCCCACAGAAACATTAAAATAATGTAGATTAGTGTGCAATGTTTTATAATAATAATTTATTCTATTTAGTGTCCATTTCACTCATTTAACATTTAATATTGGGGACATCCAAGTTATTTGACATATTTGAACATTTAAAAAAAAAAATAACAATAGTTACTTTCCCTGGTAATTAGTTTATTTTATAATGATGTAACTCAGTTACTATTTGTGAGAAGTAACTAGTAATATAACTAATTACTTTTTTAAAGTAACGTGCCCAACACTGCATAATATACAATGATTTATTGCTTGTCTTTGTTGAATAATACAGAATATAAAGAGCTTTAAAAAATAATCGCATATTAAATCGCAATCGCAATATTGGTAAAAAAAATCGCAATTAGATTATTTTCCAAAATCGTTCAGCCCTAATAATAATAAAAAAAAATCCAGTGTGAGTGTACGGAGTTTGTTAATGAAAACGCTAGTAGACGCTCCCATAAAATGATAAATAGCAAATAACACCAACACAAAACTTACATTGTTTTATTTATTTAGTTTAGGAAATACAAATGTGATTTGTTGTTTGTAACTATGGTAACGTCCGCCCCGAGATCGCGACGCCAGCACCGCCTCAACTGCACAAAACGCTTCCACTACAAGAGAAAGCGGCAGCCGCGCGGCGATTCCACCGCTTGCCGCGTCCCGTGTGAAAGGGCCTTAACAGATTAAGGGGCGGTAATATTATAACGAGATCCCTTTGCCACATCACCAAGGGAGCGAAATCAGACGTGCTCGTTTTTTCAGACGCTTGCAGAAAAAGGCTTACTAAAACAAAGTTACTGGGTTCATCTTTTTCACGTTTCCTTGGTTGCTAGATGCACTGGGGACCTGATTATAGCACTTAAAACCTGGAGAAGTCAGATTTTCATGATATGTCACCTTTAAAGGAACGGTTGACCCAAAATTAGCTGTAAATATACTCCTCCTCAGGTCATCCGAGTTCGTGTCTTCATCAGATTTGCAGAAATGTATCATCACATCACTAGCTATGTTTCCATCCACCTATTTTTAAGCGCATTTTGGAATATCATATAAAAACACGCTGGATGGAAACACCAAGATGAGCATAGATTTAAAAAAATGCGCTTATACAACGGATAGTTCCGGTCCTTGATTCTGATTGGTCGAGCCGCGTTCGAAGCCGTTGTAAATTACACTACAAACCTACACCTTTGTTTACTTTGTGTGTTGCTCGGCAACCACTTTGTTCCAACCACAACTGTTTCTGAGGAACTACATTGTTTGGTGGAAGAATACTGTTTTTATTAATATCATTACACTTTATTTGCTCTGTTTTATTTTGTGAAACCTTACTAAGTATATGGAATAACCGTTTTATAAAAGCAATAATCCCCGTGAAGCCATGGTTTACAGTGAATTTATAACAGCTAAGGCTTCGTGTCGTGCCTAACAACGCCCCCTAGCTGTTATAAATTCACTGTAAACCACGGCTTCTTGGGGATTATTGCTTTAATAAACTACGTTGGAATGGAAACACGTTTACCAAATAAATTCCTCCGTGCGCATCGAAAAAGTCATGTGACTTTGTGCTATGAGACGGGATACAGTAACAGCATCTATTGTGTTTCGTCAAGTCATTTATCATATATGAAATGTATTATTCAGTGGCTTCTCCTAGTTTTCTTAGTGATATTTAGTGCCAGTTTACCAGAAAGTAACGCTTTTGTTCTCTTGGACTCGTTGGATGGAAACGGTGCTTTATTCGCAAATGTTTTATGCGATATTCCAGTTTTGCGCATAAATTTAATTTGAATCTTTGGATGGAAACATAGCTAGTGTCTCATCAATGGATGCTCTGCAGTGAATGGGTGCCGTCAGAATGAGAGTCTGATAAAAACATCACAATAATCCACACCACTCCAGTCCATCAGTTAACATCTGGAGAAGACAAAAGATTAAACAAATCCAGCATTAAGATGTTTTTAACTAAAATATGAGTCCATAATCCATAATAACTCTTCCTTCAGTGAAAAACTGCATCTCCTGTTGTCTCTCGCATCAAAATCCAGACACATATTAGTAGGGATGGGTACCGAAACTCGGTATTTAATCGGTCTCGGGGCTAAATTATGAAAGACCGGAGTATCGATAAGCTCTGACGTTATCGGTTCTGCTGTCGGTACTGGAGAAATTATGAAAACACACATTTATTGTTGCTACATATACACATTATCTTGCAAATTCTATCTCACCAGAGTTGCCAGCTGTTTTATATGCAATAATATTCAAACATTTGTCTATGATGCATTTTTGCTATTCGTAATTCAGAAGCGAGATCACGCTCACGCAGAGGAGCTTAAGCACGCGCAACATGAAAGCCCTGTTTAATTATGATAGAATAGAGAACTAACTATTAAAACATATGCACTTTATGCCTGTGGCTGTTATATTAAGCTAAGTTTATTTATTTATTTTTGATTTTGGCTTCTAAGGATTATAGCCGTGTTTCTTCTAGCACAACTTCCATCCCTTTACAGCGGCGCGCATTCGTTCCTCCCTAACCAACACTTAACGTCAGAATCAGCTCAATCGGTGATTGTTGTAAAATGCCGTCTTTACTGTTGCTAAATTGCAGGACATGTTTGATAATAAAACGTTGAAAGCACAATCCGCACAAGAGACGCTGCTCCCCAGGCTGAAATGTGTGTGTGTGTGTGTGTGCCTGCGCGGCGCGCTCCAAAACGGACAAGCAGATTACAGTTTGAGCTTCGGGCGCGTCCAAACGATCAAATACACACAAAAATATGTCACAATGGCCAGCTACGAGAGTATTCACTTAAACAGTTTGTCTTAAGTGGACCAGAACTGTTCGGAGAAAATCCGATGTGTGTCAATATATTGCCTTAAAGTGACAGACTGGCGCTTCAATGTTAATCAAAGAACAAAATGCAAAGAGAAAATCCCCCACAGCTCTTAATCTGAATAACATTATAGCTTTAATAAGCATTAATCTATACATACATACAGTGAAAACTATGCAGTATTCATTTACATTTGATTACTTTTAGATTTCTTTTGTAGCTATTACTTGCCTGAACAGTAATGTTAGTAGACCTTCATGGAAAAATTAAAGCACTGTTTATTTCATTTAATTTGTATATTTGTTTTATTGTATTTGTCAGTTTGTTTTTACTTTGTTTCTTTGTTAATATTCTTACTGTATCTTATGTATATAAAACACTAAAAATGCCTGCACACTGGTGCATTTACAAATTGATGTTTTATATTAATTTAATTAAATATTTATTTTACATTTCAGAATATAAAGTAATGTTAATTCAGCTCCTAATTTGTTATAATATATATATATATATATACAGTATATATATATACAGTATAACAAAAAGTACCGATAAGAATACCGTTAAAGTACCGGACCGATAAGCAGTATCGATAAGAGTAGTAATACCGTTAAAACCTTAACGATACCCATCCCTACATATTAGTTTAGAGCTGTTTTGTCTTGTAAACGCTGCTTGATCTGATGCAGATTTCTCTCCTGATTCACACCAGAACACGTTTTCACTGGAGGAAGAGTTATTATGGATTATGAACTCTATGGTATTTTAGTTAAAATCATCTTAATGCTGGATTTGTTTCAGCTTTTGTCTTCTCCAGATGTTAACTGATGGACTGGAGTGCTGTGGATTATTGTGATGTTTTTATCAGACTCTCATTCTGACGGCACCCATTCACTGCAGAGCATCCATTGCTGAGACACTGATGCAGAGACACATTTCTACAAACCTGATGAAGAAACAAACTCATCCTGATCTTGGACGCCCTGAGGGTGAACACATATTCAACACCATGTCAGCTTTAGCTGATGACTTGCACCTCTAATGATTGTTTCCCAAAAGGTTTCCCAAACACTCCAGCTTCAAGCGTTCAGATCTGACTGGATTCAGAGCTATTTCTAGCTCGTAATCGAGCGGCGCTGAGAACACTTGCGTGTTGCGGTCAGGTGAAGTGGTGCGAGGGAAAAAACACTTTGTGGTTTGCTGTTAAATAGATGATGATCTGAGGGATATGCGTTTGTGTTGAGCATCTGACTGGAGTTTTTATCGTATATTTTTAAGGAGTAGAAGTAATTTAACAAATTACTTGGACACGTAAACGAATGTACAACACAGCGCAGCTTTAAGAGGAGTTATTAGTCATTTACATCTCTGAGCTGAGCTTAAATGTGAAAATATGGGTCAAAGACGAAAAAGGGTTTAAGCATAAAAACAATAAGTGTAATACTGCTCTAATTGTTGTTGTTGTTCCCAAAAAAAATGAAAAAGTTTTCTGTTTAAATCAATTACAATTTTGTTTTTGTTTTTCTGAGCACAAAATAAATATCATAAATTTTTCCCTGATTTACAGAATACATCCAGTAAAATGTAATTCGGTGTAACAATCTTGTCAGGCATATTTACAACAAAAATCAATTTATGACACATTAAAAGACTAATTACTTTCACCCCAGATACAAATTAGTTGTAATTTTACATTTTTTAAATTTGCCACGATCCTAGGTTTTGCCTAGTATTTTTTACTCATTTAAAGCACAATAAAATTTAATATGCTCCCTTATTCTTTTATATATTTTAATACGTACAAGTCAAAATAAGCATGTTATTTGATTTTTTTAACATAAATATTGTGTTACACTGAATGACAATATAACATTTTCAACCAAATTTTGACATTTTATTCTCCAAAAACATATTTAAAACCTTAAAAGTAGACACTTTACTTACATTCAATGTGCTTTCTATGGACATTTTTGTAAATTTCTTTTGATGTGGACATCTTTACGTCTTTGACCCATAAATATGTAAAACCCATGAAATGGTTAATAAAAGGCAAAACAGCCTGGGAGTAGAATGTGTCTGTTCTTATAAAGGCTCTTTAGATATCTTTATGAACACCGTACACTAAAATACTGCAGTGTGTGCATGTGATGACAGACCGTTTACAGTTACAACAGAGAATACATAGAAATGTGCTGTTAAATAACAACTGTCTTTATTGCAAGCTGCTCCAGTGGTTGATCAATTGAACCAAGTGAATGTTTTATTGCACTTTATCTATTTGCGTCTATAGATTGCAATTCTAATCCATATCTTTACACATTTGTTTCTCCACTTCAGCAGCTCTTACATTCACTAAAACTTAGTTTTATTCCTCTCTGAAGGTTTTTACTGAGGGGTTTGTTCAAATATCATTCTCACTGATTTATACATTTTATTCCTATATATTTGCATATTTATTTTCATTTTAGTTCAGTTTAAAGTCCGTGCAAAGTCAATATTAAATGTGTATTCTGAGTTTGTCACACCACAGAAAAATGTGTTATTAACCACCCAGCCAACTTTGAATGCTAAAAAAACCCGCCAAATAAATAAAATAAGCTATCAAAATCTTGAAAAAATAAGCCGTATTCTCTGCTCTCAAACGCTGGGGGCGTGTCCACTGGTGCTGAAGCCACGCCCACTCGCGGGAGAGCTACCGTCTCAACTGTCTGCCTCTAGCAGCTTATTTAATAAGGAGACCGAGCTGTTTTGTAAATGATCGCAACCAGGTATTATGCATTTACGTGTCGAAGACATAGCTAGCTAGCAAGCTGTAGTAACTAACGGTAATGACAGTAACTCGCGATTGAGCCGTGAACCACTGATGCTAATGTGCTCTAGTTATTAGGTGTGTAAGCAGCGCTGCAGAACGATCAGTGTTTAACATCAAAGTACCGCGAGAGCGATTGGAAAGCATCAGGAGCGTCTGCTCTCTGTAGCTCTCGCTGTACTTTGATGTCACACACTGATCGGTCTGCAGTCCTGCTTCAAGTCGAACACACAGTGTTGGGGGCGGGGCCGGTGGCTCGATTACATCATCGAGTCCTGATTTAGCCCCGCCCAGAAAATCCTGAAAATGGTGAAAAACTGTTTAAGGGTCTAACTCCACAATTAAGTACTACATAGTTCACAGTCTTTGTAACATGTTTCAGCAATGCATTTCTAACATTTATAATGTGTTTACAAACAATTCTCAGAATTGACTTTACACTGACTTTAAGCTTTTATTTATGTCCAGTTAGTATGTTTAGTGCTTCTACTTAAACTTAAGTCAGTTAGTTGCCAAAACACCATTTGCAATTTTTGTAATATTTATATTTGAGCTTATTTCAGGTTCATGAAATGTTTTAATAGTTTTATTTTTACACTGAAAAAAAGGTGTAGGATTTACAGTTTTCAGTTGTTAATTGCTAGTAAATTTCACAAATAAGTACAATGCAAAAAAATGCTTTTCTTAGATTTTTTGTCTTGTTTCCAGCCAAAATATTTATAAATTCTTCTGAAAGGATTTTCAGAAAAAAGCAAGTCAAAATTAAGCGAGTTGTTTTGTTTTTTTAACAAGCAACATAATCTGCCAATGGGGTAAAAAAAATAATCTTGTTTTCTGTTTGAAATTATTTATAAATTATATAATTATTAAATTATTGTATAAATTACTATTTTGTTACCCCAAAGTTTACAAACGCATCTCATTTCAAATCTAGCGAAATACTGTCAACATTTGCCCATTAAAGTGTTGAAAATTATGCTGATGTGAAAACAAAGCGTAACTGGTGGCCGTTGCGGTCTCAGACGCGCGCTAAACTCACAGCACATTCAAAAACAGACTTCACTGTGAACGGAGACGCGGAAAACACCGGATCACGAGCTGCGAGCGCGCGCTTGGCTTTGAAACACGCAGCGCAAACAGGCTTGATGAAGAGATAAAGCCATGTTACGCTTAGTTCGTTTGACGGACACTTTGCGAAAGCAATGCCATGAAACACAACGTTAAACAGGGTTCCTACGGGGTTTGGAAAAGTATTTGTCTTTCGCTACCTATTATGCCATCAGCCCATTTTGTGGTGTGGTTTCTTGGTCTCCACAAAGTATGCGTTAAAGAGACCTAAGGCCTTGAAATATGGCATACTGCCCTAACAAAAGCCAGATTTTAAACACTTTTTTTTTACAGTAGATTACAATACAGTACATTTTGGACATTAGGCCTTGATATTGAGGTACTACCATAAGAAAAGCCCTATTTTGAGCAAATAGATATGTTAATTCATGTGCATCTATGCTCTTGTTTTATGCATAGTAAGATGGCAGTGATGCACAAGGAAGTAGGTTATATAAAACTAGAAATTTTAATGTGTAAGCATGTGAATAGTTTCTCGAGGGCTGCTTGTGTACATGTTGTTTAGGGGCTCTGTATGTTGTCACTTCAAGAAAATCAATAAAAACAAACCCTGAGAAAATACAATATTTACAGATGACTAGTATACACCAAAAATATAGCTGAAAATAATGGTGTATGAACCATTTATGTTAAATATGGTCTGAAAATCTACGGAGAGGTTTGGAAATTTGAGTCTGGAATGGAAATTGTGTAGGAACCCTGGTTAAAGACCTTTTATGTTATAATGAAGAGTATAAATATATTTTCGGTTTATTATGAAACTGGCGGGCCGCCACACACTAGCTAATGAATGGGAAACACTGGTGTTTCCTTGGTTACTGCTGTAAACCAAGCAGCTGTGCTTATGAACACTGCTTTAATATGCATCGTTCAGAGGCAAGATGAAAAGAAAATACCACGTAAACTTTTCTAAAGACAGTCAGTCAGTTCCCCTCAGAGATACAGTCATATAATCTCCTATTTTATCCAACTGTATCATGATTTGTTTAGCATCTCAACCGATATGAATCGATTTTCAACCGGCTCTCGGTTCATCGTTACATCCCTAGTTATGTGGTTATTTACGGCTCAGGGGTTTGACACTGAAATCTAGAAGTGGCAGGTCAAGTACTTTCAGAGAGAAAGCGCCGTGAATGTCAGCGTGCATCCAGATATAACAGACGTCTGAGTGGAGCGGGCGGAGATTTCGACAGTAGATGGAGAGCGAACGAATCAATCCTCGACGGTGAACTTGTGTTGCCGTGAACCCTCTGGCTTTATTTCTGCTGCGATTATACTGAGAGCCGCATGATGAATATGTGGGACTGATGCAGAGATGGAGGCTGCGTGTGTGTATTTATAGCAGCAGGAATGTAAGTTCTGTAAAGGTTTGCTGTCCTGAGGGATGAATCACCACAAAACACTGACAGCAGCCCAGTGTGTGTGTGTTCTGTGGAATAATTATCTCTCTTTCTCTCTGTGTTGTGTGTGTGTTTCAGAGCACGCTCGTGCTCGCAGGAAGAGCTTTGCCACGTCGCGGCAGAGAAGCATGGAAACTCCGCCCACTGCCCCTACACAGCCATTCCGACAACCTGTGAGTACTAGATAGTGCACTGCATACTGCACACTTCATAAAGCTAGCGCACAGACGTACAGCAGCAGCAAGCCACTCCACCTCATTTATCATCTCTGACAGTTCATTTGCATTTTTAATCCAGGTTAGTTTAAAAACATTGTAAGTTTAGTCACAGCGCATGTTATTGCTGCTTCATTGGTCTCACAGACACTCGTGTGGAACGCAGTGCATTGTGGGATACGTCCCAAATGACGCACTATATACTAGAGACCTGCAACAGTGTGTGTGCGGGATGCGAGAGAATAAAATTGGTCACACTTTATATTAGGTGGCCTTTAACTACTATGTACTTACATCAAAAAATAAGTACTTATTGTATTGCAAAACACTTTTGCTGTTATTGAGGTGGGATACGGGTAGGTTAGGGACAGGTTAAGTGGTATGGGTAGGTTTAAGGGTGGGTTAAGGTGTAAGGGATGGTTCAACAGAGTAATTATAAATGTAATTACAGATGTAACTACATATAGGTATGTTTTAAAATATATAAGTACATGTACGTACACAATAAGTGCATTGTATCAAATGATTAATTTAAATGTAAGTACAATAGTAGTTAAGGCCACCTAATATAAAGTGGGACCATAAAATTAGCTATTCGCGGGACTCCCGCAAAATAGAAATGATCTATACATAAAATGTCTAAACAATAAATTGTTATTTATCTGTTGCTAACAACTAATATTAACATTAAAATGATTAACATGCGCAAGCTATAGGCAGAGTTTCTATTTATAACGTGTTTAAAGGGTTGCACGATGTAGCCAATCACAGACTCAGCTGTTGATTTCTGGAACGCAGTGGCCAATCAGAGGTGATTAAGTTAGAATCCACTCACATGAATCGTCTCATTTTAACACGTTAAATCTAGACATTGTGAAAGATTCATTGTGTATATGTTCATTGTTATAACAGAGTTTATGAGATCGTGATGAACTGAGATGTGATTTTAGTGATAATAAAGGAAGCGCTGGTCGTATTCTGCCATGCCTAACCATGCACGCAGCAGCCCATGCTTGCTTTTCTGTTAAAATAACAGTGGCTTGTGAATGTTGATGCTTAGCCTAAATAACAAATATTTAATCGGGAACGTTTATGCTGGGATGTTGTGGAGCTATTTCTGCGATGTACTGAGAAAGAAAATCTATATAGATTATGCGGGCTTTTTACAGGTAGCAAGGTTTTTTTTATTATATAATAAATAAAAATAAATCAGATAGAAACGTAAAAGAATAGAGCAAGCTAGTGTTAGAGGCCTTTTTTGCTTTTTGTTAATTGTATAATAAATAAAAAGAAAACCGATAGAATGTAAAAATTATTTTTTTGTGCTGTCAAACAATTAATCGCATTCAAAATAAAAGTTTTTGTTTACATAATTTATGTGTACTGTATATAAAAACGTACACATGCATGTATACATTTAAGAAAAATATGTTGTTTATATATTAAATGTAATTATAAATAATATACATTTTATGAATATACATATAAATATACATATCAAAATACATGCTGTGTGTGTATTTATACATGCATAATAAATATACACAGTACACATATATTATGCAAACAAAAATTAATTAATCGTTTGACAGCACTATTTTTTTTTTAAGAAAACAAGCAGTTAGTAAATTAATAGAGTGCAAGATATATATTTTTTTGTAAGAATAAAATTTAAATACAGAGTGCTAGAGTTAGAGGGTCAAATAAAGATGGAAGAGATGCACTCAACCATGTAGTGTATGGATTTTATAAGGTTATTCTGTCATTAATAATCGGAGCCTGATAGCCGTCCACCTTCGTGACGTAATTAAAGGGTTACTCCACCCCAAAATGAACATTTAGTCATTAATCACTTACCCTCATGTCGTTCCAAACCCGTAAACGCTTCGTTAGTCTTCGGAACACAATTTAAGATATTTTAGATGGAAACCAGGAGGCTTGTGACTGTCCCATTGACTGCCAAGTAATTAACACTGTTGAGGTCCAGAAAAGTATGAAAAGCTTCGTCAGGATACTCCATCTGCCATCAGTGGTTCAATCTGAATGTTATAATGCGACGAGAATACTTTTTGTACGCAAAGAAAATAAAAATAACGACTTTATTCAACAATTCGTCTCCGCATCACTGTAGTGCTATTTTAGAGATTATCCACTGAACGCAAGCAGCGTACGCTCTTCTGTATCAGCCGCGCCGCACGGATACGCTGTTTTCATTCAAATCAAAGCGTAAATACACGTAGAACACGTATTGCGACTGATACAGAAGAGCGTACACTGCTTGCGTTCAGTGGATAATCTCTAAAATAGCGCTACGGTGACTCTACGTTATTTTTATTTTCTTTGCGTACAAAAAGTATTCTCGTCTCATTCTAACATTCAGATTGAACCACTGATGGCAGATGGACTATTTTGATGATGTCTTTCCTACTTTTCTGTGTCTTGACAGTGTTAATTACTTGGCAGTCAATGGGACAGTCACAAGCCTCCTGGTTTCCATCTAAAATATCTTAAATTGTGTACCGAAGACGAACGAAGCGTTTACGGGTTTGGAACGACATGGGGGTAAGTGATTAATGACTACATTTTCATTTTGGGGTGGAGTAACCCTTTAAAGCTGTGACAGTTGCATGTCCACACTTCGTTTTTATTAAAGGGATCTTATGATGCTTTTTTAAAGATCATTATTTTGTGTATTTGGAATATGTTGACATGTTTTATTGTTCAAAAAACACATTATTTTTCAAATACTGTACATTATTGTAGGTCCTCTATGCCCCGCCTCTCTCAAACGCGTCGTTTTCTACAAAGCCCCTCCTTCCGACAAGCGTCGTCCGCTCTGATTGGCCAACTGACACAGTGCATTGTGATTGGCCGAACACAAGCCGCGTCAGAAAATGTAACGCCCCTTTCCAAAATCGTGAGCTTTAGCTTTCAAAATTATTGTAAAGACAGTTAATAATGTCCTTAGTTTTACAATCAGTTCAAGACCGAGAGAGAAACAGAGTCACGTGACAGACACAGTGATGATGCTCGTATGTGTTTGTACACAAGCCGTGGTTGTGTGACTGTGTCTCCCTCTCTCA
>JALXFT010001666.1:130000-135000 GCA_023376895.1 Aspiorhynchus laticeps
TTTATTTTTTAAGATTCTACAGTAGAAAAATGATAATATAGTTAATAATATATCCATTCGTTCTACCCACAATATATACAGATATATTTAAAACACTGTCAGTTTTAATACAACCTCATGTTAGTGTCATTGCCTTGTTTATTTATTACTTGTATATTCTGTCTGATCCGATATATCAGTTTATTTCATAATCATTACAAAGACATGCTGAATTATCTTCTGTTTGAAGAGGTTTTATAAATCTGTTTAAAATTGAGCTCAGTTTTTTATATAAAGCAGTAACTAATAGTAGATGTTTTATATAAAGATGTAAAGATTTGACCTTGTGAGGATTCATCGGATCGTTTTCCTCTTACTCTGAACCGCGTCTGTACTGGAATCCTCAAAGGAAAAGAGCTGCGTCAATATTTATGCTAAAATCAGTATGAATATTTATTATGAATATTTAACAGTAGCAATATTCACTTGCTGTCGGATTTATCATAAGTTTATACATCAGAAATTGAACATGAACGGCCTCTCGGGTTGAATGGGAAACTCGGAGATCATTTTGATAGACTTTTCCAAATTAGGTAGGCAATTTTGACTTTTAAGTTTTATTAATTTCTCCCACAATATATACACTGTAAAGGTGCGTTCACACCAGACGCGAATGAAGCGTTAAGCGCGAGTGATTTACATGTTAAGTCAATGCAAAGACGCAAATAGACATCCTGCGGCGCGAATGACCCGATTCGCACGAATGATGCGGCGCGAATTGAGCGTTTCGGGCGTTTGCCGCGCGAGTTGAAAAACCTGGACTTTGGCGGATATTCGCGCCGCGTTAACCAATCAGGAGATTGCTCTGGTAGCGAGCGGAGGGAATCCGAAACAACAATGGAAGACAAAATAATCATTGCTGGACAGCCGGAGCTGTACGATACATCTTCATACTTTTACAGAAACAGGAATAAAAAGGATCTTGCTTGAAAGAAAGTGAGTGAACATGATATTGCTGTGATCTAAAGTAGAGGTCGACCGATAGTGGATTTTACCGATACCGATAGCTAGGTTGGACCACACTGATACTGATTAATCAACCGATAGTTTTTAAAATGGATTCTGAACAAAAACTAAAATAGAGCTTTGATATTTTTTAAAAAGCAGTAACCGTACTGAACCATACTTTGTAAATGAATAAAAATGTAGTATTAATATTAATTATTATATTGATCATTAAAGTTATTTCATAGTTTAATAATGTTAAAAGAAGAAACGTTAAAATTTAAAAATGAAGCCTATTAGTAATAGTAAATGTTGAGATGAACACACTAACAAGGAACAATACTTCTACAGTTTTCATTAAGGTTACAAATGGACACTTATTGTTAAGTATTACCATTTCATTTCAACAGTCATGCTTAAAGATGGCCATCTTGAAATACCTAAACAAGGCCATATTAAAATTACATGCACAGGTTATTGATATTGTATGTGTACTCTCACATTTTATTTGCTGCTATTTTAGGACGCTGCATTATCTAATCAAAATATAAAAAAAATATGCAAGTGACACACTGCAAAAGCGCAGCGCTGCGTCTTGGAGAAGTCACAGGTATCACACACACACACACACACCAGACGCGTCACATTTATGCAGAGTGACGTCAGAATGACGTAGTTCTGTACAGGCTCCTCCCACGATAGTTGATTGACAGGCCGTCTTACCTTAGCCCCGCCCCCCTGAGTGAGCTGAGAGCTCCGCCTCCGGTGCAGGGAAGACAAAATGTCTCAGATTAAGCGATTGAAGTGTTTAGTTGTTGGATGTAATAATGAATATAGCAGTCGTCATTTACTCCTGACATCTGAGCCACTGAAGACACAGTGGATTAACATTACTTTCGCTTTGAAGTGAATGCTATGATCCCCGATCTACATAAATGCGTCTATGTTCGCGTGAATCATTCGTGATCAGCTTCATCTACAGAAGAAGTGAGTATAAGGGTTTTTAATGAATCTTTGCAGATCACCTTTCCTAATAATGTGCTAGTTAGCCAGTTTTGCGGCTGAAGTAAACAGTACTGCTCGTCACTCCACGGAAGAGAGGGGCGGGGTCAGCAGAGCTCATTAGCATTTAAAGGGACATGGACTATAATGGCTTGCTAAAAACAGCTGATTTTGACAGGTTTAAAAAGGTGTTTTTTACACTACCATTGAGAAATTTTAACCAAAGTATGTTATAGACTTTTAATTAAGACCCTAAAGAATCATATCAGCTTGTGTAAAATGGGCATCCGATGACCCCTTTAAAGAAATAGTCTGGAACGAACCGGTCTGCCATGATTTCTTTCTTTCCGACGACAAAGCGCTTGAATGCAGCAAATTCGTAATTATGACTTCAGAAGTGGAAAGTAGGACATTTCTGCAGCAAAATTGAAGCCGTTTTAAAAATCTCCCATCATTCTTTTCTCCACACTGATACTGAGTTAGGAGAGGACGATGGTGTTGATGAGATGAGAACATCTAAACTCCACATCGGTGTCAGATTACCAGCGCTGACTTCAGGACGTCATTGCTGAAGCTAATTGCTGTTTATGCCAGTTATGATGTACAATTATGTTGATGAAGAATAGCAGTAAATCCTACCAAAAACACAGCAATAGAGACGGGAATGTGACATTGCTGCATGTGTCTGTTTTGTAGAAACTTCCCAGGATGAGACGTCAGCGCTGAGGTGTTCAGATCACTCATAAATCATCACTCTGTCATCAGTTACTGATGTTCAGACATGAGTTTGGTGAAGCACAAAAGCAGATGTTTGTCAGAATGTCCCCGCTGCTCTTTTCCAGCAGACAGAGATCAGAGTGGATGAGCAGTTTTGGGTGGATTATTCCTTTAAAGCATGGATTATTCCTTTATCTCATGGATTTTGGATTATGTTCTTTTGCTACTGGATCAAAATAAGAACACAAAAATGATATTTGTTGTCGTTTCCGTTCACCTCTGTTTGAAGTTTACACAACTGTGATGACTTCTGGTTCTGAGGACCTCGGTCTGTAATGAGTGATTCATCTGTATATGTGTCACTGCATCAGTGTCTCAGCAATGGATGCTCTGCAGTGAATGGGTGCCGTCAGAATGAGAGTCTGATAAAAACATCACAATAATCCACAGCACTCCAGTCCATCAGTTAACATCTGGAGAAGACAAAAGATGAAACAAATCCAGCATTAAGACGTTTATAACTAAAATACCATAGAGTTCATAATCCATAATAACTCTTCCTCCAGTGAAAAAGAGCATCTTCTGTTGTCTCTCACATCAAAATCCAGACACATATTAGTTTAGAGTTGTTTTGTCTTGTAAACGCTGCTTGATCTGATGCAGATTTCTCTCCTGATTCAGACCAGAACACTTTCTCACTGGAGGAAGAGTTATTATCAGGGGTTAAATTGGGCCGGGGCTCACATAGGCTTACCCTGGTAACTCATCAGAGGACTTTCCTCGTACATCACAAGACTTACCCCTAACATTATAGGCTATAGTGTTAAACACTTCACTCATTCTTACTAATTCAAGCAATGATGCGACGCATATGCAGCCTATCGCTGAAAGGAACCGAGTCTTTAATATGCTACCTTAGACATTTTACAGTTTGTCAATTGATATAAGATTTTGTAGGCTTTGTATACACATGTGCACCCCTCAAAAGCCTGAAACCACAGAGCCCCCCACATAACAAATCCCAATTTAACTCCTGGTTATTATGGATTATGGACTCGTATTTGAATTAAAAACGTCTTAATGCTGGATTTGTTTCAGCTTTTGTCTTCTCCAGATGTTAACTGATGGACTGGAGTGGTGTGGATTATTGTGATGTTTTTATCAGACTCTCATTCTGACGGCACCCATTCACTGCAGAGCATCCATTTCTGAGACACTAGCTATGTTTCCATCCACCTATTTTTATGCGCGTTTTGGAATATTAAAAACCGCTGGATGGAAACGCCAAGATGCACTTAAGTTCTAAATACCGTATTGACCCGAATATAAGAGGGTGTTTTTTTCTTGAAAATGCATCTGAAAAAACGCGGTCATCTTATATTTGGGGTCTAGACTTTGATATGTCAATAACACACCCACAACAATAGGTGGCGCCAAAAACGCATAAAACGAGTGTGCCATGAAATATGTAATATATGTGTGTTGTAAAGATCACGAGTGAAAACAAAAGAAAAGCTTACAGCAACATGAGTCGTGACTGTCATTAGTCTGATGGGACCAAACTTCATCTGTAAGTGATTTTAAAACAAGACAGTATGCAGATTTGAAGACTACAGGAAGATTTCACTTCTACTGTTAATAACATTTTGGTAGGCTACTATGAGATGATAGACTAAATGTTATATAATTCAGATGGGCTACCTGTTATTTTTATGGTATATCAAAAAGTGTATATTTTTAAATGTCATCGTTGGTACATTTTACCAGTATTTACCATACTTTCAAAACAAAAATTTAAATAGGTAAAATATGCAATATGAAAATAATTTAAGAAAAAAATGGGTTTTACATAGAGAGAGAAAAAAACAAGAACAAGTTTTGGTTTTCAAAAAGCCTTTTTCCAAAAGGTACATCTGGGAAAAGGGGGGTCGTCTTATAATCAGGGTCGTCTTATATTCGGGTCAATACGGTATATGCATCAAAAACTTATGCGCACATTTGAGTAGGATAAACTTTATATCCGATAATAAAAAATGCACATAGACTACGATGGAAACACATTTGCCAAATAAATTCCACCTTATGCATCAAAAATGTGATGTGACTGCACGATGGGATAGTTAACTAACCAGCGGACCGATCTCGTGCCTTACGTCTGAAATGTTGTTTTGGTCGCTCTGAAATGCCTGAGCAAAATCTGTCATCAAAGTACACTATATTGCCAAAAGTACTGGGTCACCGCCTTCTAATGAACAGGTTTGACTACTTTAGTAATTTCTATGAGTACAAATCTTAAT
>JALXFT010001666.1:140000-152500 GCA_023376895.1 Aspiorhynchus laticeps
TTAATACAACTGAATGCCCAATAAAGCTATTCACATTATATTTTCTGTTGTCATACATAAAACAAGTATAAATAGTAAACAGGACCCATTCATTTTACATGTTAACCAGGAATCACTCTCACTATACTCCTTAAATCCTGATTTATAATCGCAACATCGTCTGATAAAATCAATATACATCTAACTTGCACTAAAAAGCCACTATATGCGGCCCGCCCTTTTAAAGTCTATGTGTGGGAAACACTGCTAATGTGTGATTGGTGCGTAATGAAAGGGTTTTCTCTGCTTCAGGTGACGACTGCGTCGGGCACCAAGTGTTTTGCGTGCCGCTCTGCCGCAGAGAGAGACAAATGGATCGAGAACCTGCAGCGAGCCATCAAACCCAACAAGGTACCAGCGCTCTCTGTCCCGCCTTTACTCTGCATCACCGCATCAGTCATGATGATATTAATCAGAGAGACAGATGTTAATATACGCCCATGTGTGCACAGCATCAATATTTTTGGTCCGTTTACTGAGGAAATAAAAGACTAGACTGTACGTGTGATGTAAGATCATTTGTCATCTCGTAGTAGCCCACATGCAAATAGATGAGTCAGGAACATCAGTATACTGAATGATATTATGGAGTCTTGAAATGGACATTTATTTTCCAAAATACATACTCAGAATGATTTTAAAACAACTTTTTGTTTTGCAGCAAATGCACTTCTATTGTTGGTTTTATAAAAGCCTTTATTGAACATTTCAGAACATTTAAGACAAGCCAGAAGGTTACATTTTTTATTTTATTAATTTTTTGACACACTATCCCAGATTTTAGCATTATTTATATTTATACTTTTAGCATTATATATTTATACTATTATTGTTTAATAAAAAAAATTGTCATTTTATTGCTTTAACTTAAACTTTGTTCATTTAGTTTCCAAGGCAACATTTCTAAATTCTTTTAGTTTAACTTTTTTCATTTGGTATTGTTCATTTTTTTATAATTTATATACGATTATATATTTTTTAGTAATATTTTCAGTTAAATTTTATTTTTATATTTTCAGTTTTATTTTAATTTCAATTTAATTTTTTTGCTGTTTTGTTACATGCTTTTGTAATTTTTATTAGCTTTCATTTTTAAATTGTTTTAGTTAAAAAAAATTCATTTGGTATTGTTCATTTTTTTTATAATTTATATACGATTATATATTTTTTAGTAATATTTTCAGTTAAATTTTATTTTTATATATTAATTTTAATTACATTTTTTTGCAGTTTTGTTACATGCTTTTGCAATTTTTATTAGCTTTAATTTTTCAAATAAAACTATTAGCCTAATTTTTTATGTTCCATGTCTTAATTTTTTTTTTTTTTTTTTTGGTATTAGTTTTTATTTATTAATATTTGGTTAATTACATTTTTTATTTCAATTTAAACTGTTTCAGTTAGTCAAGCCAACATTTCAAAATTTTACTTAGTTAAAATTTTTCATGAGATATTTATTTTATATCAGCTTTATTCTACTTAACAGAGATGTTTTTAATAGTTTTAGTTAACGATAATAACCCTGCTCTACACTTGTCTGTTTTATGCTAATTTCCCCGTGTGGCTGCAGGATAACAGCCGTCGTGTTGATAACGTGCTGAAGCTATGGATCATCGAGGCCCGAGATCTTCCTACGAAGAAGCGCTATTACTGCGAGCTGTGTCTGGACGACATGCTGTACGCGCGAACCACCAGCAAACCGCGCACAGACACCGTGTTCTGGGGCGAACACTTCGAGTTCAACAACCTGCCGGCCATCCGCAGCCTCAGACTGCACCTGTACAAGGAGACGGACAAGAAGAGACGCAAGGTCGGTTCACACCACAAACTACTAGGGATTTAGTGACCATATCAAAATCTCACGATACCATAATATTGTGATATGAAGTCCACGTTACGATATTTATTGCGATATTAAAATGAAGAATTGGATTTTTTTTTTTAATTTGTACATTTTAAAGAAAAAAGTCGTTTAATTGACTTTAAAGAGAGTGAGTGTGAGAGAGTGTGTGTGTATGTGAGTGAGCGTGTGTGTGTGTGTGAGAGAGTGTGTGATTGTGAGTGTGTGTGTGTGATAGTGAGTGTGTGTGAGTCCCTCTCAATTAAAGGGGACTCGACCCTCTTTTTATTTGTGATATACTGTCTCAGTCTAAATTACATTCACACTGGTGTCTTTAAATTAGACTGAGACAGTACACCGCCAATAAAAAGAGGGTTGAGTCCCCTTTAAAGTTCAGGTACACAGAGTTTTTTCTGACTTAAAGGAAAACGCCACCGTTTTTCCATATTCCAATATGTTCTTCCCTCAAGACGAGTTGATATGTACCTCTCCCGTCTCAATCGCTCTAGCGCGCGGCACCACTATGCTAGCGTTTAGCTTAGCACCATTCATTTCTTAGGATCCAAACTGGGATGAATTTAGAAGCCACCAAACACTTCCATGTTTTCCCTATTTAAAGACGTTTACATGAGTTATTACACGAGTAAGTATGGTGACACAAAATAAAACGTGGCGATTTTCTAAGCGGATAAAAATGATAACTATAATGTGTGGCGGAAGAGCACTTTGCAGCACTTCGACCTCGGCGCAGTAATATCATCACTCCTGAAAACTCCCCCTCTCGCTCTCCCTGATAGTGATAGTGCAGGCCACGTTGGTTGTATTGACGGAAGAGCGAGAGGGAGAGGGGGAGTTTTCAGGAGTGATGATATTACTGCGCCGAGGTCGAAGTGCTGCAAAGTGCTCTTCCGCCACACATTATAGTTATCATTTTTATCCGCTTAGAAAATCGCCACGTTTTATTTTAAACGCTAGAGGGATTAAGTGCACGGACTGAGACGGGAGAGGTACATATCAACTCGTCTAAATTGAGGGAAGAACATATTGGAATATGGAAAAACGGTGGCGTTTTCCTTTAAGTTTTCTTAGTTAAAACATGTGTTGGAGCTCTTAATTTTGAACTCTCAAAGTACATTGGATAGAATACTTTAACCTTAAAATAAACAACATTTTCTCTTTTTTTCCATTTCTTCATTTGTCTTTTTTTCTTTTTAAATATCACAATAAATATCGTATCGTGGACTTCATATTGCAATATTATCGTATTGTGAGATTTTGATATCGTTACATCCCTAATGAAACCAGAAAACATATAATACATATTTAATATTAATATTTAAGTTTTTGTAACAGATGCTGTTTTAGAGAGTTTGCCATGAACACGACTAGAAAAAAATGTGAATATGTGAAAAAAGGTACTAAATAAGCCTCCAAAATATCCAGTGTCTCTGTGATAAACAATAATGCAAAACTAGTGCTGTCAAACGATTAATCGCATCCAAAATAAAAGTTTATGTTTACATAATACAACCCGAATTCTGGAAATGTTGGTACATTTTTTTTAATTTTAATAAAATGAAAACTAAAAGACTTTCAAATCACATGAGCCAATATTTTATTCACAATATAACATAGAAAACATAACAAATGTTTAAACTGAGAAATTTTACACTTTTATCCACTAAATGAGCTCATTTCAAATTTGATGCCTGCTACAGGTATCAAAAACGTTGGCACGGGGGCAACAAAGGGCTGAAAAAGCAAGACATTTTGAAAAGATTCAGCTGGGAGAACATCTAGCAGCTAATTAAGTTAATTGACATCAGGTCTGTAACATGATTAGCTATAAAAGGGATGTCTTAGAGAGACAGAGGCTCTCCAATCTGTGAAAGAGTGCGTAAAAAGATTGTGGAATACTTTAAAAACAACGTTCCTCAACGTCAAATTGCAAAGGCTTTGCAAATCTCATCATCCACAGTGCATAACATCATCAAAAGCTTCAGAGAAACTGGAGAAATCTCTGTGCGTAAGGGACAAGGCCGAAGACCTTTGTTGGATGCCTGTGGTCTTCGGGTCCTCAGACGACACTGCATCACTCATCGGCATGATTCTGTCATTGACATTACTAAATGGGCCCAGGAATACTTCCAGAAACCACTGTCGGTAAACACAATCTGCAGATGCCAACTAGAGCTCTATCATGCAAAAAGGAAGCCATATGTAAACATGGTCCAGAAGCGCCGTCGTGTAATGTGGGCCAAGGCTCATTTAAAATAGACTGTTACAAAGTGGAAAAGTGTTCTATGGTCAGACGAGTCCAAATTTGACATTCTTGTCGGAAATCACGGACGCCGTGTCCTCCAGGCTAAAGAGGACGGAGACCTTCCAGCGTGTTATCAGTGTTCAGTTCAGAAGCCAGCATCTCTGATGGTATGGGGGTGCATAAGTGCATACGGTATGGGCAGCTTGCATGTTTAGGAAGGCACTATGAATGCTGAAAGGTATGTAAAGGTTTTAGAGCAACATATGCTCCCCTCCAGAGGACGTGTATTTCAGCAGGACAATGCAAAACCACATACTGCAGCGATTACAACAGCATCGCTTCGTAGTAGAAGAGTCCGGTGTTGAATTGGCCTGCAGTGCAGATCTTTCACCTGTAGAGAACATTTGGTGCATCATTAAACGAAAAATACGTCAAAGATGACCACGAACTCTTCAGCAGCTGGAAACCTATATCGGGCAAGAATGAGACCAAACACCAAAACTCCAGAAACTCATAACCTCGATGCCCAGACGTCTTCAAACTGTTTTGAACAGAAGATACTACATCATGGTAAACATGCCCCTGTCCCAACTTTTTTGAGACCTGTAGCAGGCATAAAATTTGAAATGAGCTCATTTTGTGCGTAAAATTGTAAAATTTCTCAGTTTAAACATTTGTTATGTTATCTATGTTCTATTGTGAATAAATTATTAGCTCATGTGATTTGAAATTCTTTTAGTTTTCATTTTATTAAAATTTAAAAAAAACATCCCAACATTTCCAGAATTCAGGTTGTATATGTGTGCGCTGTGTATATTTATTATGTATATATAAATACACACACATGCATGCATATATTTTGAAAATATTTACATTTACATGCGTATAGTTTACATTATAAATAAATATATTTAAAATGTAAACATAGTTTTTTTCTGAAATATATACATGCATGTGTGTGTATTTATATATACATAATACATATATACAGCACACACATATATATTATGTAAACAAAAACTTTTATTTTGGATGCAATTAATCATTTGACAGCACAAAACACAGTTTCATGGCCAGTTATTGATAGTTAAATTCTCTAGTCAGATGTAGTTCTCAGACGTGTGTGTGTGTGTGTGTGTGTGTGGCGCAGGAGAAGAGCACGTATCTGGGGCTGGTCAGTATCCCGATCCCCAGTATAACGGGTCGTCATTTCGTGGAGCAGTGGTACCCGGTGATCCAGCCCAGTGTTCTGGCGAAGGGTGGCGGCGTGGGCAGCGGGAAGATCATCAACGCCTCGCTGCGCCTCAAGTGCCGCTTCCAGACCATGAACATCCTTCCCATGGAGCTGTACAAGGAGTTTGCCGAGTACGTGACCAACAACTACCGGACGCTGTGCGGTGTCCTGGAGCCGCTGCTGAGCGCCAAGAGCAAGGAGGAGGTGGCCTGTGCGCTGGTGCACATCCTGCAGAGCACCGGCAAAGCCAAGGTCAGAGCCGCAGGACTCTACACACACACCTATAAACCTCGTACACACCGCAGGTTTCAGGAGTGACGAGTCGTGAAGGTTAAATAAAGAACTGGGGCCGGTTGCTTCAGTGTACTGTCATTATAAAAGAACTTCATTATTGTTTAATTCTAACAAATAAGTTCTTGTTAAAAACTAACCAAAATTAAAAATAATTTGCTTATAATTTCCACACAGGAGAGACTTGGTGTTGTTTCCTAACAAAAGGAAATATATCGGTATCGGCCAAAATGAGTTGAAATAAAAAAATAATAAAAACTATGTAGACTAGTGCTGTCAAAAAAAATGTATTCAAACTACTAATAAAGACTGCATTACTACTAAAAGATCACGTTTACGATCCCTGTGAAGTGGCCAGGTGAGCTGATGTCAAGCGCGTGTGTGTGTGTGTGTGTGTGTGTGTGTGTGTGTGTGTGTGTGCGTGCGTGCGTGCGTGTGTGTGTGTGTTCAGGACTTCCTGTCTGATATGGCCATGTGTGAGGTGGATCGCTTCATGGACCGCGAGCATCTGATCTTCAGAGAAAACACACTGGCCACCAAAGCCATCGAGGAGTTCCTGAAGCTGATGGCGCATCGCTATCTCAAAGACACCATCGGTGAGTGTGTGTGTGTGTGTGTGTGTGTGTGTGCGTGCGTGTGAGAGCGTGAGCGTGTGTGTGTGTGTGTGATGATGACGGGGGTGCTCTTCTCTGCAGGAGAGTTCATTCGTGCGCTCTACGAGTCGGAGGAGAACTGTGAGGTGGATCCGATGCGAACGCCTCCGTCGGTGCTGGCGGATCATCAGGCTAACCTGCGCATGTGCTGTGAACTAGCGCTCTGCAAGATCATCAACTCTCACTGGTCAGTTCCTGTCAGCTGACCGATCCTTGCTTCAGTAACTAACAACACATTCACACGCTCATGCATCTCTGATGCCTAGTTACATGTAATTTAATTACAAAATAAATGTAATTGTAATCAGTTACAGTTACTGAGAAAAATTGTGTAATTAAATTAGTTAGTTGTGAAAATGTTAACGATTACCCCGGGGGGGGGGGGTTTCCCGCACATACACACACATAAAGATTTAATTGATTTCTTTAATAAATTGCAGAGACTGCTCTAAAATATGAGACAGCAGGAGTTTAGGACACATGCTTATTCAATAACTTTATGTATAAGTTGTTTATGTATATGCTTAATTTTTTAGATTAATTGTTTTTTTTCCCCGAGCCATGATGCCAGTGTTTCCTATCATGGTTATGCAAAGATTTTCATTTTTCATTTATTTAATCAGAGACAATGCACATTAATAATACACACAATATGTAAAATGTACCAGATTTAGCCAACACTGGCTAATTTCCATCCGTAGCCATTTTTCATTACATTTCAAAAACAGTATCATAGCTATTAAACTATTAATTGTTATGATATTAAATCTATATTTAACCTCAGAACGATCTCAAAGTAAGTGTAAGTTTTTGGTGTGCTTTAACATTAATGATTTTGACAGTAATTAGTGTTGAGTACTGTAAGGTTATTCCTGCCTGCTTTACATGTTTAAAAATGATTAACAGTTGAAAACATTAGAAATTTAAACAAGTAATCAGTTACATTACTTTAATAAAGTAACTGAAATAGTTACACTACTTGTTACATTTTAGACAATTGAGCTATCGGTAAGCCCCGCCCCCCTTAGTTACTGTTGCTCCCTCGGACAAACAAACAGAGTTGCTCACTGTCTTGCAGTGAGAGCGGTCAGCGTGAAAACCTCATGATGCTTTTGCACAATTTTGGACACAGAAGGCCACCAAATGTGAATTAAATATTCCATGGAGGGATTTATAAAATATTAAACAATAAATACGGTGGGTAACTCGAAGCCAGGGTTTACAGATCACAATGCAAGCGGGAGAAGTCTCATATTACGATCACGGATGACAACATGCAGGATCAACACTGCTCATGTATCACAGGGTACTATTACATTAATGTACATTTAACCAGTTTAATATGGAGAGCAGTGTTGGGGGTAACGCATTACAAGTAACGCGAGTTACGTAATAATACTTTTTTCAAGTAAAAGTAATATTACTAGTAAAGTAACGCATTACTTTTTTCCCATTTATTGACTGACAGTGTGCTGTGTGAACATGTTACTGTAGATCTAGACTAAATATGAACGTGCATTAATTCATCTCACTCGCAAAAGATTTAGTATTCATCAACATGAATTAAAACTCAGAATATGACTCAAACCAATATGTTAAACAACACAAATGTATTTAATCCCATTTTATTAACTAGTGTCTTTGCTGCTGAGCTTTGATGATCCAGTTCAATCATACTAATAAGCAAAAATGACTTTAGATGAACTAACAATTGTTGTTTTATTGCTGAAGAGTTGATCCTTCGTCTCCTGCGCTCTACTCTTCACACCTGAATTACTTCAGGTTTATTCATTACACTTTCTGGTGTGAAAGGGCTTTACATTTGCTATAATTACAACTTCTTGTATTAAAAACAATCAAGCCCTGCTCTTCATTTGTATTGGGGTTGAATACTTACGGACATTTTGCTCTGTTTTGTTTGGATTCAGGAAATGTAATAAAGTAAATTATATCGCCCATCCTCTCAGGATACCTGGAATCAGTGTTATTAGTACCCCAGACACATCGTTTTATTATTTTTGAAGCATAAACACCATAAAACCGATGCGAGCTTCAGATCTTCCAATGTTTCTCTATGGAGCTGAAACCTAAAGATGTCTGAGTTCCACTCCCCTGATACTCCACTGCCATTGGCTAGTCTGCGTTTGAGGGGAGGGGCTTACCGATAGCTCAATTGTAACTTGTAATCTGTAACCGATTACATCTCCATAGTAACCTCCCCAGCACCGGTGTAGGGTTTGGCCAGGATTGCAGTGCATGATGGGATGTGTTCTCTCTCCACAGCGTGTTTCCTCGCGAGCTGAAGGAGGTGTTTGCGTCGTGGCGTGTGCGCTGCGCTGAGCGCGGCCGAGAGGACATCGCTGACCGTCTCATCAGCTCGTCTCTGTTCCTGCGCTTCCTGTGTCCGGCCGTCATGTCCCCGTCGCTCTTCAGTCTGACGCAGGAGTATCCCTCCGAGCGCACCTCTCGAACCCTCACGCTCATCGCCAAGGTGGTGCAGAGCCTGGCCAGCTTTTCCAAGTCAGTCACTAGAGTCCATCCGCCCATCCTCACGCGTCACATGACCCACACTGACACGCCCACCTCATTTCACTTCCTCATTCAGGCGGCCACACCAGTGTTATTATAGCATCGCTAATACACTCTTATAGTCTGACTATTACTGTTCTGCTTAGTGTATGTGACCCTGGAGCACAAAACCAGTCATAAGGGTCAGTTTTGTGAAATTGAGATTTATGCATCATCTGAAAGCTGAATAAATAGCTTTCCATTGATGTATGGTTTGTTATGATTGGACAATATTTGTAAATCTGGAATCTGAGGGTGCAAAAAAATCTAAATATTGAGAAAATCCCCTTTAAAGTTGTTCAAATGAAGTTCTTAGCAATGCATATTACTAATCAAAAATTAAGTTTTGATATATTTACGGTAGGAAATTTACTAAATATCTTCATGGAACATGATCTTAATATCCTAATGATTTTTGGCATAACAGAAAAATTTATAATTTTGACCCATATAATGTATTGTTGTCTATTGCTACAAATATACCTGTGTTATTTATGACTGCTTTTGTGCTCCAGAGACACATATTACATTAGCTTTTATTTTAATATTTATTATTCTCAGTAATTTTAGTGTTTTTGTTTTATTTTTTTTATGTCTAGTTTTACTATTATAGTTTTAGTTCATATTTAGAACTAGTTTTTATTGTAATATTTTAGTTTAAAGTTTTAGTAAAGGGGGGGGGGTGCGTCTCGGGGGGGGGGGTGTCTCATGCTATCTCGGGGGGTGTGTGTGTGTGTGTCTCATGCTATCTCGGGGTGTGTGTGTGTGTGTGTGTGTCTCATGCTATCTCAGGGTGTGTGTGTGTGTGTGTCTCATGCTATCTCGGGGTGTGTGTGTGTCTCATGCTATCTCGGGGTGTGTGTGTGTGTGTGTCTCATGCTATCTCGGGGTGTGTGTGTGTGTGTGTGTGTGTGTCTCATGCTATCTCAGGGTGTGTGTGTGTGTGTCTCATGCTATCTCAGGGTGTGTGTGTGTGTCTCATGCTATCTCAGGGTGTGTGTGTGTGTGTGTGTGTGTCTCATGCTATCTCAGGGTGTGTGTGTGTGTGTGTGTGTGTGTGTCATGCTATCTCGGTGTGTGTGTGTGTCTCATGTGTTCTCGTGTGTGTCTCACAGTGTTTAGAGGTGATCTTCAGTCTGTTGGCTCGTCACTTATCATCTGTCTCTCTTTCTTTCTGTCGCCCATCACTCTCTCTCTCCTCCATGGATCTGTCTCGCTCTGTCTCTCTCTTGTCTGTCACTCTCTCTCTCCTCCATGGATCTGTCTCTCTCTCTCTCTCTCCTCCATGGATCTGTCTCTGTCTCTCTCTCTCTCAATTCAATTTAAGTGTGCTTTATTGGCATGACAAAAACTATACATTTGTATTGCCAAAGCAATTGCAGCTGGGCTGCTTACAAATAGTGCACATATGAATTAACAGAAAGAAAGAAAGAAAAATAATAATAACAATATAAAAAGGATTAAGCATGCAGTGCAAAATATGTAGAGCTCTCTCTCTCTCTCTCTCTCTCTCTCTCTCTCTCTCTCTCTCTCTCTCCTCCATGGATCTGTCTGTCTCTCTCTCTCGCTGTCTGTGTCTCTCTCTCTCTGTCTGTGTCTCTCTCTCTCCTCCATGGATCTGTCTCTCTCTCTCTCTCTCTCTCTGTCTGTCTCTCTCTCTCTCTCTCTCTCTCTCTCTCTCTCTCCATGGATCTGTCTCTCTGTCTGTCTCTCTCTCTCTGTCTGTCTCTCTCTCCCACACTGCTGTGTGTGTGTCCTCTGCAGGTTCAGTGGGAAGGAGGACTATCTGGGCTTCATGAATGAGTTTCTGGAGATGGAGTGGGGCTCCATGCAGCAGTTCCTGTACGAGATCTCTAATCTGGAGTGTGTGAGTAACGGCGGGGCGTTCGAGGGCTACATCGACCTCGGCCGCGAGCTCTCGATCCTGCACAGTCTGCTGTGGGAGGTCATGGCGCAGCTCAGTAAGGTACGGCCCAGTGTTACTTGACCAATCATTCTCCTCATGATTTCCGTCAAGGACATTTTTTAGGAAATTTACTAAATATCTTCATGGAGCATGATGTTTACTTAATATCCTAATGATTTTTGGCATAAAAGAAACAATTATTTTACTATCTATCTAACTTTATATATGCAATTGTGACCCTGGAGCACAAAACCACTCATAAGGGTCCATTTTTTGAATTTGAGATTTATACATCATCATATAAAGCTGAATAAATAATCTTTCCATTGATGTATGGTTTGTTATGATAGGACAATATTTGTAAATCTGGAATCTGAGGGTGCAAAAAAATCTAAAAATTGAGAAAATCATCTTTAAAGTTGTTCAAATTAAGTTCTTAGCAATGCATATTACTAATCAAAAATTAAGTTTTGATATATTTACGGTAGGAAATTTACTAAATATCTTCATGGAACATGATATTAATATCCTAATGATTTTTGGCATAAAAGAAAAATGGATAATTTTGACTCATACAATGTATGCAAAAAAACATTAGCTTTTATTTTAATATTTTCCTTTTTCATTTTAATTTCAGTTAACGTTCAATTAAAATTTTAGTAATTTTATTGTTTTGTCACTTTTGTTAGTTTGTCTTTTATGTCTATATAGTTTTGATTTGTTCTAGTAATTATTTGAAATTAGTTTTTGCATATTTGTTGTTTTTATTAGATTTTGACTTTATGACGTGTAGTTAAGTGTTTAATTTGGTGTCAATAAACACTGGTACGGCTGCGCCGCTCGTCTTCACGTGTGTGTGTGTGTGTGTGAGTCTCGAAGCGCTCAAATGTTTGTGTTTCTTCAGGACGCCATCCTGAAGCTGGGGCCGCTGCCGCGGCTGCTGAACGACATTAGCATGGCGCTGAGGAACCCTCAGCTGCACCGTCAGGCCAGTCACCAGCCGCCCGAGCGTCACCTGACCCGGCCCACCTTCAGCCGCCTCGCCACCAACGACTTCCAGAGCCTCATGATGAGAGACCTCAACAGGTGACTGTCTGTCTAACTGTCTCAAATTGTGACCCTGGAGCACAAAACCAGTCATAAGCGTCCATTTTTTTAATTTTAAACAATGCTGTATTTCACATGCTTACCGAACCGAAAGACTCGTACCCAGGGGCGCCGTTAGGGGGGATGCAGAGTATGCCAGGCATATGGGCCCAGGCCACTAGGGGGCCCCAAATTACGACTTTTTTTTTTTTTTTTTTTTTTTTTTTTTAAGCGTCTTCAAGCTCTTTAAAGGACAGATAAACCTTGCCAATTTTTTTATATGGCTATTCATAATATTTTTTATTAAATGTGACCAAATTTCATTGTGAATGAATGACATTCATGAACTGATCCACATGCGCAAAAGAACAACAAGAAGACGGCATGAAGCGCGCTGTCAGAAGTAAACATGGAGGCAGGGCTAGATTGGTAATCGGGCATAGCGGGCATTTTCCCGGTGGGCCGACGCACTGAAGAGGCCGACAGAATTATTATTTTTCATTGCCAAGGACCTTTACGCAGGGACAGCGAGCAGCCAGTGGCCAATTGGTTTGTCTCCTATATTGACAGCGTAAACACCTAATCATAAAGCGCTATAGACGGAGCGATGAAGTATTTTG